>JAVYIG010007005.1:0-108478 GCA_035222895.1 Strongylocentrotus droebachiensis | reverse complement strand
AAGTGTAGGATATTGATAAACAACTTACGATCAACAGAATTCCATCGATCCTTCTTCGTCGATATCCTGTTGCAAAACCACAAAAAAGATTCACGTTAACGAAATGAGGAAAGTTCTTGATTGGATACCGGCTAAATCAACAATCTGTATTCAAAATGAATGACGCAAGAAGATGTATCTACACCGTCGCGGTGTATCCGGCCAGTTTATAATTATAGAGAATCCCTGGTGTTCAGCCCCGTTGACTTCTTGGTTTCTCATACCGATAGGGCATAGGATATAATACAGGAATCACCAAGAAAAGGGAAATCCCCAGGAAAGGGAAATTCCCCTATTAGTCCAGTCGATCTAGCGATATTTATAGAGATCACCGGTGTTAGCTACAGTTTAGCCCCATTGACATTTTGGTTTCTCATCCCCATAGGGCATAGGCTACAATACAAGTTTCACCAAGCAAAGTGAAATCCCCAATTAGTCCAGTCAACCTAGCGATATTTAGGGGGTAACACACTAGTAATTGCAAACGGATTTATTCCACTGCTATGCATTTCAGTAAGCTCTCCTAAATAACATAATATCAAAAGTCTCGAAAAATCCAAGTATGGGAATTTATGAAGTTTGCATAAAATACAAATTAGCTGTTATATCACAAAATACACAATATCTCTATAAATGTATTAATAATAATAATAATAATAAGATATTTCTACATCCCAAATTGCATAATGCCTTTACGCGGTTTAGAAGGGAAATAGTTGATAAGTAAAGGAAACAGAAACTGCAATACAAATTGCATCCAGGTACCCGATTGACATGATTTAGGTATTGAAACCAAGGGTATCTGGGTAATTGAACACGATACACATAGATTGACATTATAACTTGAAATGGCATACTTTGCATATTATGCAAATTAGTATGATATATAATGGAAAATTGAAATGGTATAGGATGAAGAAAAACAACAACTAGGTGTTTAGATAAGTTCAGGATAATTATAGATGTGTATCATATTTCCAGATCAATATCATACATCTAATTTGCATATCTTGCAAGTTAGACTCAACCTTAGGGTATACATTCAGGGCGATAAGTCCTATTTTCCTCATAAAAGTGCATGTAGGTTTCCAAATTAACGTGATGCACACATTCTGAAACTAATATCCTGAATTAAGTTAGCAAAATATGCTTCTAAATGACCACCATAGGAAATTTGTTATATTTTTGATTGTATGCAATTGTGCATTATATGCCCTATCTGCTTAAAATGGTTTAAGTATTAATACAACTATTGTTTTCGTTTGTATTAAGCACAAATTGAAACTATTATACCAATAGTACATGTAGAATTTTCTTGATTTGCATAATCTGCAAATTTCTGTCTCCGATTATAAGAGAAAATCAGTATTGAAACCGCATATTATGTAAATTTCATAAATTTCCCGTACTTGGATTTATTGAGACTTTCAACATGTTGTTTAGCTATATCCGCGAGATGCCTATACGGTATGCATGCAACCTAATGGTGCTCCCTACCATCGTTAAACTGAATGAACACAGGCTTATCATGTGAGTGATATGAGTAGAGATATTGTTCGGCTGCATAGAAAACGATTCCATGTCACTTTTTGTAATTTATGAGGTTTCTGAATGGTCTGCAAATTGTGGCAACTCCGTCGGTCCGTTGCAGTCGTTGTCGTATATGAGGCATGGGGGGGGGGGGCTAGGGGCTTCCTCCTAAGATTTTTGACAGAGTTCCAATTGTCGTGCATCAATCGTGTATTTTAATGACGAAGTAATAACTGTACTAACAATAAAGGTGTCTTTGCGTTCTCGCTCTCTTCGCTGACTGTTACAATATTATAGATACAATTTGGGGGGGGGGAGGGGCCCAATCTCATTTCTTGCCCTGAGCGCCGAAATATACCACTGGATCACATGACAACTTCAATTGAGATGGTGCCTCGTAACTGAATATTGGTTAATTCCAAAATTCTCGGGGTGCCGGGAAGGGGGGGCGGGGGCTGCAACACCCGGTAGCCCTCCACCACCTTTGCTCTACTAATGCTCTGTGCCCCTATTGGTCAAGCAAGGAAACTATTAGAAACAAGATTATTGAAGGATAACAAAATCGTATGATGTCATCACGATGGTAATTGCAAGTCAATCGTGTATCCATGTACCAACCTGACGCGAATAAGGAAGTATATGTAATAATTAAATTATTTCAGCGTAACTTGAATGCTGATAGAATCTCCACACGATATACTCGTCAATAATACTTACCTTCCAGTGCATATGAACGTGGTCATTCTGAAGGCCTCCACTGATATGTACTCCATCACAGATCTCTTTGAACGCAACTAGACTTAGAACTACTAACAGACTTTCCTTCCACATATTAGAGATATATTTTCAACAGCCTCAGCTCGATCAAAACATGATTCCAGTGTACTGTATTTTATCCGCTGACGATGATTGCACACTGACGTGTTCACGCACCGATGAATTGTTAAGACTATTTAGTATCCGCTTTTTGTTCCCCTTTTCGTTCCCAACAATTTGTATACCGTTCACGTGATGATTTTGTATAAAGCACTTCCTTGTTGGTGTAAGGTTGCGGTTCTAACAGTAATTCCTAGCACACTTAACACAGAGACAGCCCAGCAGACATGTTCTTGGATTGATAACTACTGGCTAACTCACCAGGTTTTAATGTAGCAAAGCATAACAGCATTCTATCTAGCATTCCACATACATTCCATGCAAAGTAGAAGAAACCAATAAATATTCATAATAGTCCCATACAAGTATAAATCAACATCACAAAGTATTCTTGAATATTCAAACATAAACAAAGGGTATATATTGAATATTCATAGTATATGTAAATTATACTATAAGCTTGACTGCATCAGGTGAACATTGAAACCAATGAGAGAGAGAGAGATAGACAGATGAAAGGATGGTGGATGAAAAGGGTGAATGTGAATGAGGGCTGACCTATTAATATGAAAGGGATGAATCATGGATATGAGGGGGAGTTTTAGAAGTTCAAAATAAATCCCTACAAACTAGTCTTCCTCTTACAGAAAAATGTCCTCATTTTATAAGGCATTGTCCTTTCTTTGATTACCGAAACATCTAACACATTAAACATCTTCCAAAATGATATGTTCTATCCTTTCCTCTTGTAAACAGAGAATCACTATCAATATATCCGTTTTTTTTCCTTTAAAAGAAAAACAAACTACCTGTAAGCATATATATATACAATTGTACAAAACAAATGAATTTTACTCGTATATAAATGAATTATGACTTATGACTCAAATGTACAGAGTATTAGCATAACATACATGTATAAGCTGAAGAAAAAAAAAAAATCTGTAAAAAACACATGATTTTATATATATATCTGAGCTTTCTCGCTTCTAATCTGTTTCACTTTTATCTCGAGGAAACACTTCCAGATTTCAATGGTAAAATTAAACAACTCAACTATAAATACGGTGTATTTGCCTTTCCAAAAATAAACACAATCGATTACACAAAGTTGTAGCAATCCTAACAAAATACTTTTTTTTTTTAAATGCTGTCTCCTTTGCTTCTAAAGTCAAACAAAGTTTCAAATTTGTTATACCTTCACGCATTATCTTGAGCGAACAATAAGGGAATCAAATCATTAGAGGTGAATACCTTTAAAAAAAAAAACATTCTTGTACCTTCGAAAAATGAATAATCATATCACTTAATAAAAATACCTCCAAAAACCTTTGAAGAAAAAAAAAAATATATATATTCTTGTACCTTCGAAAAATGAAAAATCCTATCACTTGAAAATAGAAATTTTTCTGTTTATAGAAGTTACATGAGTATATTTAATTACATAATATCCATAACACATGATTATCACACTATCGCAATATCCAAACATATTGTATCACATGCAGTCATTTAAAGTTTTCTACAGCATCCTTGCTTTGATGAGCAAAATGACTCCTGAAAAGAATAAAACATTTCCAACTGAGATTGAGCCAGCGCCTGCTTTGTCACTTGTAGCTAGCAAAGATTAAATCCACAAAAAAAAAATCATCAGTGCAAACATCTCGTACCCTTCAATAACATTGTACCTCTGAATATTACATAATGCATGAAAAGTGGTCACATTCAAATGTAATATTTTTCTTTTCTTTTTGTCAAAAATAATTGGATCGACCAAACAAAATACAAACATATCCTCACACGAAGACTATAAACAATCAATCTTTTTTCTTTTTTTTCTTTTTTTTTTTCCCGTCTTTTTGTTTTTAACCAACAACCAAAATAATGATATTTCTCTCTTGACAATCAACAACTTTCCAATTACTTCGTCAAGACGCATGCAAAATCAAGAAAATCCATTTTTTTTTTCTTGATTTCGTCTTAACCTCAAGAATTTCCAATGCTATGAATACAAATTAAGAAAAACATTCCAATTTGGCATTTCATCACCAGAAATCCAATGAAAAAAAAAAAAATTCTTTTGTAAAAACGTATCTTGCAAAAGTTGCAATATATGAACATGAACAATATATACCAATTTATTCTGGATCTTTCCCCAAATTGTTAACAATCAATGGTCCATACGATGTACAGTGTATTAATCATTAATAATACACACACAAATTTAACTCAAAATTTAGAAATTCAGTAATTAAACATTTGCAAGAAATTCAGAAGGAATACAGTCCATTCCAATTCTTACTTGACTAACGCTCAAAACTCTCAGTCCATAATTCTGATGTTCTGACTCGTACAGAACTCATGAAATTCACAGTCCATTCCATATCAAAATCGCTCAAAATTGTTGCTGAGTCCATAGAGTCAAACATATTGAACAGTCCAGTTTAACATTTAAAGTTCAAATGAGTTTGAATGTCTCTTGTCATTTATGATCACAGTCCAATCAATATTGCAATTTTCCATAACCGAAAGTTGACAGTTGAAACGTTCTTTTCTTCTGACGGAAATGTCGACTTCAGACTAATGAAATGTTCAATACCTCTCAATATCGGAAAATAGTCACATTTGGTAATCGCTATACTTCTGCGGTTTGTGGACGCGTCTACCAGAGCGAGTTTGAGTTAACTGCGTCGTGGTGTCTGCTTGCATAGTGCGGGGTGTACGGTGGTTCGCTGATGCACCAGTTGATGGTTGAGTGGTGTGTCGCTGGTCGTTGACCTCGGGGTTGACATCAGGGTAGACATCTGGGTTGACATCGGGTTGACATCGGAGTTGACATCAGGGTTGACATCGGGGTTGACATCAGGGTTGACATCGGGGTTGACATCGGGGTTGACATCTGGGTTTTCTCTAGAGGGCCCTGGTCTATGGAAATGGTCTGGGGAGTTAACCTGTCGCTCCCGAGTCTGTCGCTGTATGGATTGAGTTGATGACAGTCCATTAGACGCCTCTGACCAAGATGGCTGGTCAGAATTGCCTAACTCAGAGTGGATTGGTTGTTGACCTGCTGGAACCTGGAGGTCTTCTGGCGGCCGGAACTGATTAGCTTGTGTTGGAGTGTTAGTTGACCATGGCATCTCTATTGAAGAGTGAGATGCCAAATGAGATGAAGGAGTTATGTCAGGCCTTGCCTGATTACTTGAAGGAGTACTTGAGGAAGGAGGGATAACTTCAGGTCTTTTCTGACTACCTGAAGGAGGACGTGAAGTTGAAGGTCCTTTCCCTTGTAGAAAAGCTCTAGATCTGAAGAGTTTGAGTCTGTTGTGATGAACTAGTTTCTTTGCACTTTCATTATGAATGTCGGCTATCAGATAGTTAAGGTTATCTGATGAGGATGAGACGATGATGAAAGGTCCCTTCCAGTTGGGCTCCAGTTTGCGTCTAGCATTGACGGGATTGTGTAACCAAACTAGATCTCCTGGTGCATACTTGATGGTCCTAGTTGAGGCATCATAGTCCTTTTTCTGCCTGAGTTGAGCTTGTTCTGCCTTCTGTCTGGTATGTTGGAAAGCCTGTCTTAGCCGGGAACACACATCAGTGACATACTCTTGAGGAGAATCAAATGACTGAGTCATGATAGGACAAGTGACACTAGCTGGGGTCCTTGCTTCACGACCATGCATGATGAAATAGGGTGTCATGCCAGTGCTCGTATGGACACTGGTGTTGTAGGCTAGCTGCAATTGATGTACGTGCTTGTCCCAGTCACCTCCTTGATCTGCTATGTACTTAGCAAGTTGTTCTTTGATAACTCTGTTCGCTCTTTCAACGATGCCAGCTCCCTGTGGGTGGTAAGGGGATGATCGAGATTTGCGAATGCCGAGCCTCTTGCAGAGATCCTGGACTAGTCTGGATTCAAATTGTCTTCCTTGGTCTGTATGTAGTGACTCAGGAACTCCATGCTCTTTGATGTATTCCTCGAATAAGTGTCCAGCCACAGTCTGGGCGGTCTGGTCTCGCATGGGGTAAATATTGGTGTATTTACTAAAGTGATCAACAACAACCAAAATATAGTGGTACCCGCTTCTTGAAGTAGGCAGCTCGGCTATATCAGCGAAAACCATTTGAAGAGGGTGATCGGTCTTTATGCTCTGGAGTGGAGCTTGGTGCTTAGGACTTGGAGATCTAATCGACTCACAGGCAGGACAAGTTCTGCAGTAGTCGGTTATATCCTTGTGCATGAATGGCCAAAAGCACATAGATTCAGCCCTGTGTAGTGTGCGTTGAACTCCGAAGTGTCCAGAGGATGGATTACCATGTATCTCTTGCAGGACTTGAGGGATAAGAGATTCTGG
Source organism: Strongylocentrotus droebachiensis (assembly GCA_035222895.1). Lineage (NCBI taxonomy): Eukaryota > Metazoa > Echinodermata > Echinoidea > Camarodonta > Strongylocentrotidae > Strongylocentrotus > Strongylocentrotus droebachiensis. The sequence continues at coordinate 101,678 of JAVYIG010007005.1, read as the reverse complement.
CACAACTACCTGAAGAGAGGACGAACCCGAGTTGTCTTGTCGTCGTCGGTATAAGAGATCATTCTCAAGCACAAGACGAGGGAGTTGCCATAGGAGACGTCGTAGACGAGGTGATTGTCGTCGAACTTCTCTCACTGTTGGATGACGTACTTCCTTGATGTACTTGATTAAACTCTGAATGTCTTTGTCGTGTTGCTGATGATATTGTAAATCAGCATGATGGTTAGCCAGGATAAAGTTCTCGGGAGCTTTATCAGCCATTGAGTTGGATGACTTTGGAATGGTTGATTCCTGGACTGGTTGAGTGGTAGAGGAGCGTGTGTTCACCATACTAACAGGGTGTGTAACATCTTCCGGCATGCGTGACATCGCATCAGCGTTTTGATGTGAAGTGCCCTTCTTGTGAGTTATGGTGAAAGAATATGCATTCAACTCAACAATCCATCTTGCTCTCCGTCCTGTTGCATCGTCTTGGATAGGTACACTATTGTAACCCAACAGAGGGCGATGGTCAGTGAGAATGTTAAACTCTTGGCCCCTAAGATAATGTCTGAAATGGCGGATTGACGAGATAACTGCCCACAGTTCCCTATCGTAGGTAGACCATCTACGCTGGGACTCAGTAAGCTTCCGACTGTAGAAAGCAACCACTCGGTCATTACCATCTTGCAACTGAGAGAGTACGGCTCCAATAGCATCTTGTGAAGCATCAGTGGCTAAGCTAAACTTGTTGTTGAAGTCTGGGTACGCAAGGATTGGTGGGCTTGTGAGAGACGACTTCAGCTGGTTGAAGGCTTCCTCACAATCATCAGTCCAGATGAATTTCTTGCCTTTATGAGTCAAGTCAGTGAGTGGAGATGCTACTTGAGCAAAACTTGGCATAAAGCGACGATAGTAGGAGGCAAGTCCTAGAAATGCTCGCACTTGGGTCGGAGTCTTAGGTTGAGGCCAGGATGAGACTTTCTTGGTGTTGACTGGATCGGGGCGAACTCCAGTAGTACTGATCACATGTCCCAGATAGGTTACTTCCTTTCGAAAGAATTGGCATTTCGAAGGTTTCAGCTTGAGATTGGCTTCTCGGAATCGTTGTAAGACTTCCCTGAGATTGTGTAGGTGATCTTGAAATGTCTTGCCGAGTATAATGCAATCATCTAAGTAGATAAGACATGTTGACCAATGGAGACCATGGAGGACGGCTTCCATTACTCGCTGGAACGTCATTGGCGCGTTGACTAAACCAAATGGCATTACCTTAAACTGATAGAGGCCAGTTCCAGTGGTAAATGCGGTCTTCTCCTTGTCTTTCGGATCCAAAGGGATCTGCCAATAGCCTGAAGATAGATCAATTACACTGAAGTAGGACGAGGAGGACAAAGCATCGATAGAATCATCCTGTCGTGGAATTGGATGCGAATCCCGTACCGTAACAGCATTCAAAGCTCTGTAGTCAACACAAAACCTGTAAGTCTTGTCCTTCTTTCGCACCATAACGATGGGGCTTGCCCATGGACTAAAACTTTCCTCGATGATGTCTCGACGAAGTAGCTCATCAACCTGGTTCTGGATCTCGACTCTCATAGTCGGTGAAGTCCTGTATGCCCGTTTACGAGTTGGTGTCTCTGTTGATGTAGTGATGTCATGGTAGGCGAGTTTAGTCTGTCCAATATCCTCGGATGTGCTGCTGAAAACATCAGAGTATGAATTGAGTAGACTTTCAGCACACTCATACTCGGTCTTGGACAGACTAGAAGTAGGAAGCATCGACGAAGCTTGAAAAGACGAACTTTTCTGTGTGCCAGCTACAATACTGTCGATGATTTCATATTCTTCCTCACTGTCTCCAGTAGTAGAATAGAATTGCCCAAGGGTGGTGTCTGCAGATAACTGTACTGTCTCAGATGAAGGGTTGATCAGCCTGAGTAAGATGATACCATCTTGCGGTCGAGATAGAGACCTTGCACCTGCTACATGGAGATGTTCATGGATGGAAGGCTCAAAGATTCCATCGTAGTCTTGTGGAATCACATCAGGCTGAGGGGGAATAAGTCGACCTTGGACATGTACCTCACTCATTCCAGGAAGAGTTGCCTTTCCTATCAGCGAAACATTGCACTTGAGTGGTACTTGATATTGACGACGGTCGACCAGTGGAATACTCATACCAGGCATAGTGAATGTCGTAGTAGATAGAGTGGCATCATGTTTGAACATGAAATCCCAACCAAGGACGAAAGGATGAGTTATGTTCCTTGCAACATTGAACATATGTCTGGTTGTTTTGTTACCAAGATGGATGGTGGGAGAGGTTGTGCCAATGATGTCAATGCCTTCTCTGGTTATCGTTGAAGCCAGAGTTGTCGACTTCTGTAGTATACTTCGCTGGCCTTCTGGGATGGAGTAGTAGAAATCTGCACTCATCAGTGATATAAATGAACCACTGTCAATAAAAGCCAAAATATATGAGTTGTCAACGATTGCTGGAATATATGGTGGCGGAGGTAAAGGAGAAGAATGATCATGAACGGCCGAAGTAGATGGAGAATGAGATTTGTTTTCAGTTTGAGTCTGTTTGGTCAAGAGTGGTGAAGTTGATGAGCGACTCTCCTCACCAACTACCAGTAGTTTCCCTGGTCATCGAAACGAACCTTCCTTTGCTGTTCACCGTTCAACTGATGATAAGGGGTATCGTCAGAACGTGAAGACTGCCAGTTAGCTTGGTTTGAGTATCTTGACTGTCGTGGGCTAACAGATGTACCATCATCGTATGCATTACGCCTGGGTGGAGTTGACCCGCGAAGTGTGCAATGATGTGTAGGGCTCTGAGTGCGGTGGTGACGTAGGGGGCTGGGCGACCTGAAGCGTCGTTGATGTGGTTGGTATGGGCTAGGCGATCGAGATGGTTGGCGCCAATGATCATCTGAATATCGGCGACTCGACCGAGACGGGTGGTCATAAGGACTTGGTGATCTCGACTGTTGGAGACGACGATCAGAGTATTGAGGTCTAGGTGTAGAGTTGCGTTTCTCCAACTTGAGTTCTAACTCCTCTAAACGCTGTAAAACCTTCTCAAGCGTCGCCGAGGTGGCATCCCTCTTCAGAGAAGTCGACGCAATGGTAAAGTCTGTTGCCACTGATGGTTGCCCCAACCGATTCGCTCTTTCCACTCGCACCGCCACATCCAGCGCCTCGCTAAACGACGTCGCACCCATCTCGTGTATTCTTATCTGCAGGGGTTTGTCAATACCGGCGAGAAATCTGCGAAATTTCTCTCCATCCTTTCCTGCAGTGTCATAATTAGGGAAAGCTTCCTCCACTAGTGTCGTAATTGCTGCCGCAAAAACTTCCAAAACCTCATTCTGTTGCCGCTTCCGAGCATCGATACATGACTTGAACGTGGTCAAATAATTAGTATTCCCAAAAACAGCAGAAAGTTTCTTTCTAACCACACTGTAGTCTTGTTGTTCTGTGCTCGGAATACTCTCCCAAACTGTGAATGCCGCACCCGCTAGTCTGGATGGGAGGATGAGATGCAGTTTTCTTTCTGTCTGGGGAAGAACTTCAACCGCTACTTCCAGCCTTCGTACCCACTGCCCAAAATTCCTACCGTCTTCTCCAGTGAAGACCTCAGGGAGGTCTAGACGAAATGTACTCATGATACCTAAAATCCGTAATACGTGAAAGTCAGTCTTGAATTGCAAGCATTGGTAAACCTGAAATTGCAAGAACACATCTAACCCACTATGAAATGTGTTGAGTCCATACAGGTTTCACACTAAAAAACATGGATCCAAATCCACTGATTCACTCAGATATTTCACTAACTTCAGAAGATGCATGTAGAAGAATTCGCGAAGGAGGAAGAATTCTACTGAAGCAGGATGAAAAATAACATTGGCAGGAGCACAGTAGAAACAGCGCCTTTCGAAAAGGGTGAACTAAATTACCTGAAGTAGGAAGCAAATTCACGAAGCAGGGCGTAACTGTATCAATCGAAGCAGGATGAAAAGATAACCAAAACCTTGACTATCGGCCGCCGCTGGATGAAGCTGCCTGAAGCTCTGGGGAAGAAGAGGCTAGAAAAACACCGCTGCCACCAATGTAAGGTTGCGGTTCTAACAGTAATTCCTAGCACACTTAACACAGAGACAGCCCAGCAGACATGTTCTTGGATTGATAACTACTGGCTAACTCACCAGGTTTTAATGTAGCAAAGCATAACAGCATTCTATCTAGCATTCCACATACATTCCATGCAAAGTAGAAGAAACCAATAAATATTCATAATAGTCCCATACAAGTATAAATCAACATCACAAAGTATTCTTGAATATTCAAACATAAACAAAGGGTATATATTGAATATTCATAGTATATGTAAATTATACTATAAGCTTGACTGCATCAGGTGAACATTGAAACCAATGAGAGAGAGAGAGATAGACAGATGAAAGGATGGTGGATGAAAAGGGTGAATGTGAATGAGGGCTGACCTATTAATATGAAAGGGATGAATCATGGATATGAGGGGGAGTTTTAGAAGTTCAAAATAAATCCCTACATTGGCATCAAGTACCAACGACAAGTAAAGTCAAAACAGACTATAAATAGATACACGTGTAAAACCAAAACTAAACACTTGAAATCAGTTTCTATTTGTTGATGATGAATAAAAAAGGAATAAAATTGCAAAGTATGACTACTGCGTGGGGCGGATCCACGGGAGGGGGGGGGGGGGGTCCGACGGGCACGGCCCCCTGGCCCCAAAACAGTTTTTTAAAAGATGGTAACGATAGTTTTACCTTTTTAAAACAAAAAATGAAAATGGGACCCCCCCCGCCAAAAAATAGGGTTAATGTGTGAGCTTTTTTTTGCTAAGGGGGGGGGGGGGAGGGGGTATTTAAAAAAGGAATGTTCCCCCTTCCCCCCCCCCCCTACTGAGCTAATAGATTTTCATCGAATTTCGGGGGCAAAATGATTTTTATTTTTTGTGTGCTCACTACCCCCCCCCCCCCCCGCTCTTCACTGGGCGAAATATCGGTCGGCGCGATTTTCAAATTTCGGCCCCCCCCCCCCCCCCTATTGGAAAATCCTGGATCCGCCACTGTGTCTGGTTGCAAGGGACATCGGTCCAAGGCGCACAACAGGGGTGCCAATATTGCCCAAATTAATGTTCCAAACCAAATCCCAGTACTTCTATTGCCCTTGTATAAAGTTTTAATAACAACTTGTTCGCACCAACAATTGATTTGCATTTTCTCTTGCAAAATCAACATGTCATTTCAAAGACAAAAAATGTCATACTGGCTATTTGTCAACCCAGTTGGGGCGTGCGCTTGGGTACTCGTATTAAAAAGGGTCATTATTCTGAGGGAGAATAATTATGAACACACAAACTTCCTATACTATTGTGTTCAATTATCTTAAAATTAACGAAGATTCATAACTTCAAAAGTTTTGTGCATTGGTTCAAAGGGGGTGAATGACATTTACCTACGTTAAATGATACAATTATTGTGATTCACATCTTATCCTCAAAATGCAGAACTGACTTGGAATTGAATGAATATATTGCTGAAGAAAGAGCTTAATGCATATGGTATCTCTTGAAAAGAAAGACAAAATCTTTTTCGACATATTATAATGATGAAAATACCAAAATGATCGTCATTTTTCGCACATTATATCGTGATATAACCATTCGATACTTTTTCATTGACCACTTTGAAGGCTTAGAATTTTGCAATATTTTCACACATTTATTTATACCTTTAATTAGAATCATATTCCATTTGAACTCTTTCTTTTTCTTCTATTTTTGGACCCTCCGACAGGCCATTTTATTGAAAATCAATCTCTAAATACATATACAAATGAATATCACATAATACTTCAGAATAAGATATACAATTCAATTCGGACTGTCAATCACAAGGTCCGCGGTTCGAGTCCCGCCGCCGCCCTTATGTCCTTTGGCAAGACATTGATCTACATTTGCCACACTCCACCCAGGTGAAGTAAATGGGTACCTGGTAGGAATTTATTCCTTGAAATGCTAGAGCGCCGTATGGCAGCCGTGCTAAAGCCAGGGTAATAATCGGGAGCGCCAGGAGGGTCAAATCTGACTGACATGAGCGCTATACAAGAACCCACTATTATTATTATTATTATTATTACAAAATATCTTCGCAGCCGTAAAAGGCTGAATTGCTATACAATTCACAGATAAAAACATGCAAAATTACAAAAATATACATATCAATTACAATGAACATAGTTTGACATAAATTAAAAATCAAATTGAAATATATAAACAGAAAACCAAAGAGTTCGAAAGTGAGTTTTAGAAAAACGGGTTGTTCAAATTACATCAGGAGTATAGCGATTATTTAAATTTTAAAACCATTGCAGACATCTAAAGACAAGATGAGAAATTGCAAAAGGTTATATTTCAAATTAAAAACTCAACTTTGGTATGATAAAAGATAAGTCTGTTCATTAGAAGTAAATCATCGATTTACAATATTCACATGGTAATAATTTACCAACGGGGGTGTTTTTTTAAGGCTTATTATATAAAATTCACACTCTCTCCAATTTTATACAACGAAAGGTTGTCTTGGGAACCACTTCTATCTTTACGGATGGGGTGCAGGAGGAGAGGAGAGCCTTTGCCGGGAGTCTGAGGGGAGGGGGAGGGGGTGGGGGGGGGGGGACTGCCAATGCCTACGTGAAACATCACAGAGTACAGAAGAACTACTTATCAATTGCATTCAGCACTCAAATCCTTTCTGCACTACAAAAAGTCCAATCACTTTTGTCAAGTTAATAGTCCGAAATACTGGCAAAAATTAGAAGGAAAAGATATCTCCCAAAAGCACCTTTTCGGCTCAAATTTATGTTTCATACACTACATGACTCAATGAAAAGTATATTAACTTTAAGGTACTTTAATTATCGAATTTTTGAGACCAAATCCATGGTGATTACAGGTTTTTACTTAAAAGTTATCTTTAAAGCTCTATGTGAACACACCAAAAACGTCCTCAACACACTAATACACGTATATGAATGCCAGGGGCGTACGCAGGAATTTTTCAAGGGGGGGATTTAAAATATTTTGCTACCGAAAATTTGAAAATCGCGCCGGCCGAAAAGTCGCTCAGTGGGGGGGGGGGGGGGGGGTCACCTTTTTTAGGTTAGCCGTGGGTATAATTTTTTTTTTTTTTTTTTTTTTTTTAATAATTAAAAAAAAAAAAACCAAAGGGGGGGGGGGGGGGTTTAGGTTTTTTTAGGGGGGTTTACACACATAAAAATACCAAAGGGGGGGGGGGGGGTAAGCGGACACTTTTTTTTTTTTTTTTGGTCTCGAAACTTCAAAATTTGATATTTTTCTTCGTTGGGGGGGGGGGGGGGGGTAAGGTCACCTTTTTTAGGTTAGCCGTGGGTATAATTTTTTTTTTTAATAATTAAAAAAAACAAAGGGGGGGGGGGGTTTTAGGTTTTTTTAGGGGGGTTTACACACATAAAGTGGGGGGGGGGGGGGGGTCACCTTTTTTAGGTTAGCCGTGGGTATAATTTTTTTTTTTTTTTTTTTTTTTTTAATAATTAAAAAAAAAAAAACCAAAGGGGGGGGGGGGGTTTAGGTTTTTTTAGGGGGGTTTACACACATAAAAATACCAAAGGGGGGGGGGGGGTAAGCGGACACTTTTTTTTTTTTTTTTGGTCTCGAAACTTCAAAATTTGATATTTTTCTTCGTTGGGGGGGGGGGGGGGGTAAGGTCACCTTTTTTAGGTTAGCCGTGGGTATAATTTTTTTTTTTAATAATTAAAAAAAACAAAGGGGGGGGGGGGGTTTTAGGTTTTTTTAGGGGGGTTTACACACATAAAAATACCAAAGGGGGGGGGGGTTTAAACCCCCAAACCTCCCACCCCTGCGTACGCCCCTGATGAATGCAGTAATACACACGCGGGCAGAAATGTTGTTTTGTTTTGGGGTTGCTTTAACTTTTCACTGAAAAGAGATTTTTTATATCGCTCCATTATTTTGATTGGCTCGATAGGAACCTACGTCATACGCTGGTCATAAATATTCATGATTCGCACGCACACAGGATCCGATGCGATAATCTATCAAATAATGACATTTCAATTCAATTTTTCAATTCAATTCATTTATTTTATCCTCTTTCAATCGTTCATAATTATTTGACGATGATGGTACATTTTAACATATTCACATATTTATATACATATAAATCAATTTGCACAATACAATACATTAAAAAAATAAACATGAAATTGAAAGGGAAGGAGAGCCGACTAAAAAGCAGAGCTTGTAGGGTGTACGCCCCCTGTAAAAGTAATTATTATGAATTATTATTTTATGAGAAGAAAAAACAAAACAATAACAATAACCGATTTAGTAATACAAAAAAAAAAACACTTTTAAACGCAAAACATTAATAAATACATACATGTTTATAAAAAGAAACAATAAAAGTTGCATAAAGTCACACTACAACTTATATTTGATTGGGGAATGCAATAGCCTAGTAACTATTCAGAAGAAAGCTTGTAAGTCTCCTTCTGAAAATTTGTATCGAATTACACTGTATAATATAATTTAAAATAGAATTCCACAGTTTTGGACCTGTAAAAACAAATGTCTTTTGTGCAAAAGATGTTCTATTTAATGGTAGATGAAAAGAGCTATGAATCGAATCATTTCTTACGAACATATCATTAAAAGGCAAAGGGAATTGTTTAGTGTTGAGCTTGTAAATTAACTGTCCAAGCTGAAAAATATACGAGTCTTTAATTTTCAAAATGTTATTATTCAAAAAAAGATTATTCGTGTGTTCCCGGAAATCTGCATTATTAATAATACGAATCGCCCTTTTTTGTAATATAAAGAGTCTATTAATTTGGGAAGTTGCTGCACTTCCCCAGGCAGTAAGTCCGTAATTCAAGTAAAGAAGAATAAGCGTAGAATACAAGGATAACATAATATAATGGGGTAGGAAGTGTCTTAATTTCATACAAAAATGACAAGTACAAAGCTATTTTTACTTAAAAAGAATGACATTGCGAGAAAATCGGGTGGCTTACCATAAACGAATGACTACCCAGGTCATGAATTGTCCATAATCATTGCGACATACATTAGGTTCAGGGGCGGATCTAGGGGGGGGGTTCGGCGGTTTAACCCCCCCCCCCACCCCCTTGGGCGGCCAAGTGAGAAAAAAGGGGGGACAAAGGGGGGGGGAGAAAAAAGACAATAAGTAAAAACGGCGCGATTTTTGGAAAATCCTGGATCCGCCACTGGGTCAAACCCCTCCCTTGGCTACAAGCTAGATTCGCCCCTGAGGTTAAGTCCAAAATCTGGCCGATTTAATTTTGATCTCCACCACACCGTACTAACGCAAATATTCATTTATTCAAATATTAATATGCAGGGCAGCGTGGCAAGCTTAGGTTTAAAAAAGACGCGCCCCGCCCATATACCCCATATACCCATCCCTCAGCTCCCCATCTTCCCTACTCGCGCTCTCATTATTTTTGTATTGCGCGCTCCTTCGGCGCAAATCTCCTCTGCGCGATCACAAAATGAGTTCTTGTTTTATGAGGGGGAAAAACACGGAAGAAGGCCTGTCAGATTGTGCTGCTTTGTTTCAAATGATTGGTAAATTTAATTTTATGTTTCATATTTAGATTTACTCTCTCATTACATCTGAAGTGGGTTTGTAAATATTTTGTATTAAAATCACCTATCTTCATTTTAATCGGGCAGTAAATCTATATCTACAGTGATTATTATTGTATGATCGAATCTCTTTGGTCTTATTGCTTGCGGTCCCAGGGTCAATGTGCACGCCTGTGGATATCTCCGTTGATCAATTTGATGATCACTTCCAGTTTTTATATAACATTATTAACTATTTTACAAAACAGCAATCTGTGAAGTGAAAAGAAATCATGATCACTAAATGAATAGTATGCATGGTTCCCCCTATCTCGGGACCACTTACTAGAAAATGTTGATGGTGGTGGTCCTAACGGCATCCTTTAAGGGGTCCATTCTGCAAGACGGGCGGGAGGGGGGGGGGCACGGAGTAGTGTGGTTGCCGAGAGGTTGCAGGTGCAAGTCGGAGGGGGGGGGTACCCTGGGCACGGCATACCCATTTAAATTAAAATTCCATTTCAATGTGGTTCTCCTTAACATTTCTCTTTGGTATCAAGGATAACAAATAATAATCAAAGCTACTTTTAAAGTTTAATTTTAAGGTTGGTGTGGCTCCTTTGTGCATACAATGATTTTACGTTCTCTTTGATATAGAGACTTAATAATCTTGGATATGGGAGTGAGTGAGATGACGTGAGGCAGACATCAGGTAGTAGGGTGCAGCAGGCCATTATGTCACAGGTGGAAACCGGGGGGGGGGGGTAACCTATCTTTATCACGTGCATGAAATCCTTATTTCAAATGCAATTCCCGATTAATTCACTCTCTATTGCCCTTTTTTTCTCTCTCCTTAGATAAACGGGCTATCTTGCACAATGAACCTAACAAATACATCAGTTGTACCCCTAAATGTTTCCATGATCGTCGTAGAGGAAGACTTTAAGATCATAGTCGGACAGACATGGATGCCAGTGATGTCACTTCCGTTTCTAATGCTTACATCTCTCAGTGTTTTCGTATGCTTACTTGCGATTGTGAGCTCCGTTCAAGTAGTGAGGTAAAATATTCATAAATCATACTTAAAAATCAACAGTCATCACGAGCAGGAACTAGGAGTATATTGGTTAGATAAATCAGTACCAATATCATATCAGGGTCAGGTCTGGGTGATAATTTTGCATTGATTTGTCGACTGAAATTGATAAAATAATAATGGATATAATAAATCAAACTGCGGATAGGGGATAGGGTGAAATAAGATAAAAAGAAATTTTAATCACATGCCTACACCTTTCTTAATACTGTGCGTTGACGGTTGCAGATTAATGAATCTAACATTTTATCTGAAATCTAAGCATCACTTTTTTGGTCCAGTAAGGAAAATAAAAAGCTACATTTTCTTGAAATTCCGAATTTTTTCTTCTTTTTCTGCTGGTCTATTTTTGTACAGAGAAAGGCGAAAAGATCTAACATTAGATTTTCATGAGGGGGATGAAGAAGCAATCTACACGCCAAAATCACCTTCATCCTCACAGAGGTATGTTTTACTATATTTGATGAAATAATTCTGACTGCTCACATTTTAAACTTGTTTTTCAATTATCATGCTAAGATAAATGCGTAATTCTCTCGTAGTTATGTTTTGCTTTTTAATGGATTGTGTTGATATTTGAAAATACATTTCTAGCAATGAAGCTCTGTGAACAAGATTAACATTCAAGTTCTGTGCCATAATTAAGACGATTTGTCCTACTGTTCCGACACATTTAAAGCTTATCAGTACTAGTGAGATTAGACCAGCCTGCAAGGTCACTGGACAGGTGGTTATCTCATCAACTCAGCTCTCAAATAACATAAGAAAAAGAGGATCATGGGGGACCAATGGTCACCGAGGAGGCATTGTTTGTTATATAGAGGGCGCAAGTATCTACAAGTAGTGCAGTGGGCCTTTAAGTCGTGTTCTTGGTCACAAATTTGATAACTAATCAGTCAAAAGGTGAAATTATTCAAATATGATTCTAATGAAAGAGTATACATCCATTCATCACTGTCATTCAAGTGAATATTTGAAGATAGACCCAAGTCACCCGCACATCGACCCGAAACGAAGCCAACCTACTGCAAAGTATGGCACGCTGATGCAGCATGGGCCTGCTCGTGTACCAGACGGTGCTTCTTACCCGAGTAGCCCGCCATCTGCGGTCACCATGCCAAGACAAGGTATGTACCAACATTTGCTGAATTTTATTGTTGTTGTTGTAGTTGTTGGTGTAAATTTTCATGAGAAAAATATAATTGTTTGAAAATACAACAGCAACAACAGTTTCATTGCTGAAAGAGAGTATTTTGTAAAGGGAAGATTGTTATTATTGAAAACGGAATAGAATACAGGTCATGTTGCTTTATTTATGCAGAACAAAATTCATTTTAGGAGCCTGCTGATTATAGGAGCAAGATATTTTAATTTGGTCAGTGAGTGGGGTAACTAAACAGTAAACAAAATATTTTATAACATAATGGTTTTCCCTAAATCCCGTAGCTCCTCCATCCTCCACACTTGATTCTGAATTTGATGTAAGTTGGTTTTTTGGTATAATGATTTCGTATAGATAATTCGAAAACTCTGTATTTTGTTTTGTTTGTTTGTTTTTATAAAATGTCATCATGCAGGACCCCGTAGAAATACAAATACCAATCGATCTTCCACACAACATTCGCCACCATTGCTACCACATCACCACAACCAACCACAGCCGACACAACCTCCTACTGAGCCGGAAGTACCAGGGGGTTCGCCATCGAAACTCCGTCGTGGTCCGGATCCCCATGTCAGGGCTAGAGAGTCTTCGAGCGCACCGATGATCATGAACGGGCTGTGGAAGAGAATCGAGAGGGTCCTGAAGATGGGCTTTGATGCTGATACAAACTCATGTCAGCTGAGGTAGGGACATGAATGAGTGCCCCCCCCCCTGTCAACCACTAAAGTTTTTATTGTTCCAATTATCGATCGAATTATGGACCGCTCCGCCGGTCCTCCCGTAGAGTATAAAAGACCCTTGCTTACAGTAGTTATTATCACCAGACGAAGTGTTGCAGATGCGCACGAAACGTCGTGAACTTTTAGATTCCTTATTGACCACATTGCGAGACAAACGAATATCACTAGCGATATTATTTTCGACACTAAAGTTTTGTTCATAATTATGTGCTGTGGTAAACCGTCATAATGATAAGTCTTGAGCAATGGAAATATCAAATAAGAAGACCGGAGGAGGAGGTGGGCCAAGGGGCATGCAGGTGCTCAATTTCCTAAATCTATATACCCCCCCCCCCTTCATTCATTATGGAACAAAATGTTTTGTGCTTATCATGTTAAGGGGGTTAATAAACCATCCACTCTTTTTAAGAGACGATGGTGAATTTTATTATAATTTGAGTGGACATGAGCTTTTTTGAGTATCATAGAACATTTATACATCTTTGGGTTTTAAGTCGTGTGCAGGCAGATAATTACGTACATGTTTAATCATTGAACCAGGAAAACCAACAGTGAAAAAATGACACTTGCTAAAAACGGGTCTATCAAGAGTCTTACCTTTGTTAACTGTGTCTCTTTGAAATATAATTCAAACTCTGGAATTGTAATGGCTGATTTCCACTTTGATTCTAATTTATGAAAGTTAATAATTATCATCTGTATGTGCCAAGTGTAATGGCTATTGATAATGGTAATGGCTATTGATATTTTATTTCAGTTTTGTTCATCACAACAACAACTCTGCGCTCCGCCCAAGCTGCTCTGACTCCGCCTCTCTTCCCATGAAACGACCGATGGTATTCCGTAATGACTGCACTCCCAGTTTGATTGACAGTTCGATAGTCCAATTACAGAGTGCTTCTTCTCAAACCGAAACGAGTTCGTCCACTTTCCCGCGCAAAATTTCATGTAGATGCTGTCGAGACCGGCAAAGCGGGAAAATTCCACTCGAGAAAAGGTAGATAAAATAATGAAGGTTTGTATAGGCTAAGTATTGGAAGAGAGGGTATCATAATATATTGTAGATTATGAGCTCCTTTAGTTTTTTAACCGTTCAGTTACTGGATTTAAAAAAAAGAAAGCTGGACAAGAGGGAAAGTAGCATCCGACTAACTTTATGCTATTTTGTGCCCAACTTGGGTATTTTTTGCCCAATAACGATCACTTTCATTAAAAAATGCAAGAAAAGAACAAGAAAACCCAAACTGAGCAGTTATCATTAACCCTTATGCTGGGCAATCATTTCACCCCTTTCTTATTTTAAGTGTGTTAATGTAGATACAAAAACACATGAATAACACGAAGGTTAAAGTGGAGATAAAATGGTACTTTATCTAAAAGAATAACAAGGAAAGGCGATGTTCTTGAAAATAATACTGGGATCACTTTGCGATCGAACTCATCGAAGGGATCTATTGTTGTTGGCAGAGACATATAAATATCTTAACATTAGCGCCCTCATGTTCACTAAGTAATTACTGATTTTGATCTATAAGCCTGTATGCACCGGGAAATTCATTCGTACGATGAACACTAACCCTAAGATGTTTAAATTTGGCTTCTTTTTTTCCTTGAAAATAGTTTTGCTTAAAGGGAAAGTGAGTTCCAAATATTCTGTCTTATCTTTCTTAAATTTTTACATATCATTTATAAGCCAAATAAGTTTTCTATATAAACCAAAATGCTGATAAATTTGCATTTTTGAATAATAATAGGCCTACAAAGAATAATAAATGACTTGTTTATACTGTCTATTACGTTTAGTTCCTCATCACTCCTCAAAAATATTTACCTGAAAAATACTTTGAGAGCTTTGAACGGGAGCAGCGACTCTTCCGACTTGACGAGTGACTCATCGAGCCCGAGAAGACCGAGGCTTGCGATATATGAGGAGGATCCGTCGAATAAACGTTGCCTATCGGTTGACGAAAGAATAAGACGGTCCAGGTTGTGTTACTCAAGTTCGAGGTAAACTAATAATATGATAATAATAACTTTTAGTTATATAGCGCTTTTCATAAGAGATTTATATCAAAGCGCTTTACAATATTGAACCAAGTAAAAGTAAACAGAGAAGTGACAGGAGCACAAAAGTGAAATTATCAGATAAAAAGGTAAGGTAACAATGTAAGAGCTAGGTTGAATATGCCTTTTCCATTAGATTGGTTATTAATTTGATCTATAATATAATATGTTCACACAGTGAGGGGTACAGGGGTACTAGTACATGATGTACTGCACATGCCCCCCCCCCCTATTGAATGGTGGAAAAAATAAAAGGGAAGGCAAAATTAGAACACAGGAAAAGGACACCCCCCCCACCTCAACCAAAAAAAGACAACTACATGTAGATAACCTCCCACACCTTCACGCTAATAAGTAGCTTTGTAAATTCGCATTTCATATTCCGAGTAAGATCGGGACCCCTCCCCCATTGACATTGTTCCTGTGCCCTCTCAACCGGTTTTTCTCTCTCTACACCACTGTCTTCACATGTTCCTCTGACTACTCTCTCTCTCTCTCTCTCTCTCTCTTATTCTACAAGTGATGCGAGCTTTATTTGACTGTAGTTTGTTAGCCCGTGCACTGCCTTCTCTAACTATTTTTTCTCTATTTTGTCTGTCCATCTCCTTGTTTTACTCCCATCTGTTTATTGGTGTCCTTTGTAATGATATTTCATTCAAATACATTTAGAATATGTTCTACTTTTCGCTATTATTAGTGTTCTTTCTTCGTTTTTGTTTTTTCTTCCTCGTCTATTTTTTTTCCTCATTTTCTTGCTCACTCTTTTCGAATTTCCTAAATTCTTTTCTTGTCATTATATTTTTCCTCCTCCCCATCTTACTCATCCCTTTTCTTCTCTTCTCTTCTTCTTCTTTTTCTTCTCTTCTTCTCCTTTTTCTTCTTCTTCTTCTTCTTCTTCTTCTTCTTCTTCTTCTTCTTCTTCTTCTTCTTCTTTTTCTTCTTCTTCTTCTTCTTCTTCTTCTTCTTCTTCTTCTTCTTCTTCTTCTTCTTCTTCTTCTTCTTCTTCTTCTTTTTCTTCTTCTTCTTCTTCTGCTCCTCTTCCTCGTCGTTCTACTTCTCCCTTTGCTTCATCTTGTGTTCTCTTCCTTCCATTTCATTTATTTCCCTCTCAACAACAACCCTCTGCATGTTAAGATTCTGACATACATGTACATGTATATAATTGTCGATATTTTTATCGTTATTTGTTGTTCTTGATACCCTTTTCATTATTTTCTCCAGTGATGACGATTCAGACGCCTGAGTAAACAACATGGTGATGACATTCACACACATTTGAATATCAAGTTTGGAACCGACTGTTAACAGACAGGGATTTACACTCCGTTACTATGGTTGCCGTTCACAGAGTTAAAGTTAAACTAAAAATCATGGAACTTCGCGGGATGAACCAATCTAGAAGTTTTTAATGTGTGACCTTTCTATAACTGGGACATTGTCGATTGCAAATCATGCTCTTATCGAAATCTTACTTTTATTTACATGTACCTATCAATGTATTTGATTTTTGAAGCTTTGATAATTATACAATAGATCGATATACAACACCATAGTAAGAAATCGGATGAAGATTTTATTACATCATTCCTGACAGATTTTCTTGATGATTTCCATCCTGGCTTCATGGAAGCATTATGTATTTAAATCAGTGTAAAATCAATTCATTTACTACGTGGTGCCGCCTTGTTTATGATAATTTACATGAAAATAACTATATAATTCTCTCTAAAAGCCGAGAATTAAAAATTTCTCTATTTTAAAGGAGGTTTAACCCTCGTTTTATAATCTGTTATCACAATTATAAAAAATATTCACAGAAAAATAATAATTTAAGATTTTTTAACGCTGTATGGTCTGTATTCTCGAAAGTCATATACCCCGACCAAGTACGTAGATTTATAGATCACCGATTTATGAAGCGCGAAATGTCAACCTCGTTGAGAATAATTCTGGAAATAAATGAAAATACAAATAAATGTTTAACAAAAATGAGAGATAGATACATTTAAACAAACAATAAGTAATTTTCTCTGTGGAAATACTTTTCAATTGTCATTTCACAAAATTGCCTTGTGAATTCGCAATTGTGTTCATGTTTTTATGATGTTACATAACTATACAAACTCATACAGACATAGGGGTTTACACCTTTTGGCATTCTATAAATCAGTTGACTAGGCTAGGTCTAAAGGGGGTAAATGTCAAGAATTATAAGCCCTTGGCTCTTTTCCAACTGATTGTTTATCGAGTTATGAATAGACGAGTGCCCCTCCCCCCCAAAAAAAAAAAAAAAAAAAAAAAAATCCAAGACCGATTGAACTTTTTTAGACCTCTCACCAGGACGTCGATCGATTACATGTATGTGCCCCCCAAACATTAAACTCTGGCTACGGCCCTGCGTAGCTGGGCATTCGGGAAAGCCACCCCAACCACACCCCATCGCTTAGGGTAAGCAACAAAAGGAAAGACTTCAAATTCAATCTTATTGACAAAAAAAATCCAAATATGGAAAGATCATTATCAATATTCTCTTAACAAAGGACAAACAAAATCAAATTTATAGTGTCAAAGTTATAAGTTCAACAACAAAAAATTGAATAGAAGTAGCAAGTAAAAAGAAGTACTACCACATGCCTCTTTTGGAATAAAAGAATGAATTCGATTTCTTCGCACTTTTCCCCCATGATCACTTGGAACATCAACAAAAGTATTCCAACTTTGTTTGCTTAAAGATAGCATTTTGAAGTAGTTTCCATACGACTAACTAGCCAAAAACACTTTAAAAGATAACAAAGTAGTTCGTTGGCCATAAAGGGCGTCCGTCATGAAATAATCATGCATTCTAACACCAATGTCAAACCAGTACCATCGAGGTGCATGCAAATAAATGATGAACTGATAAATGCATTGATAAGCCTGATAATGTACGTTTTATAGCATAATTATGCATACTTTCCCACAGTCAATGCTGGGGTTCATATAATTCAAAGTTATGACGTAATTATGGATAGGTAATCTTGATATCATGTTAAAAGTAAAATTTCTTGGTCAATATAAAATCATACTATTATAATATACCAAACTCTGCCTTCATCGTTGTGATTTTTGTTTTTTTCCTGCCATCGTTTCAAGATTTTCATTGATCAATTTCCCCATAGAGTACATTATGTTGATACATTCAGTATTTCATATATCTTTGTTGGTGGTGGTGGCGGTTTGTGAGATGAACTTTAGTTATTTAGTGCAGAATTGGGAAGAAAGAAAAAAGAAAAAGAAGGAGAAAACAGAGAAGAATAAAAGGTAGAAGAAGAAGCAAAAGAAGAAGAAGAAGAAGAAGAAGAAGAAGAAGACGAAAAAGGAATAGAAGAGGAAGAAGAAGAAGCAGATTGAAGCAAAAGAAGAAGAAGAAGACAAAGAAGGAGAAGAAGAGGGAAAAGAAGTATGTTTCTTATATGACGAATTTACTTTGTCACTATTATAGTAAAGTGTCAGAACCCTTGCTCGTTCGAAAATCTGAAATTCGAAACGCAATTTTCAGGCAAAAAACGTCTGCCTCACTAGCTAAAAAACTATGGTCTACTCTTTTCATGCAGAGTAGTAGAATCCTGCATATTTACGAGTCAGAATTACTAGGTAACACTTCAATTGGAGTTGAATTCAGTCCAATGTGTAGTGAAACGCACTCCAAAGTAGTAGTTGAATTACTTTTTCGAGAGTGGACTGCATTTTTTAAAGTTAAATTTCCACTCCAAACGAAGTGATCAATACTGATTATGACTTTCCAAACTGGATGTTCACTCCTGTACAATGAGATAGGATGCCGCTGGCGATGAACTCGAAGTCGACATGGCTGACGAGCAGGATGACGAATGACGAAACGATTCCAAGAATGGCCGCGAAGCTAGAGGAATACTCAATGACAATAAATACAAGGTCAAAGTAAATACGGTAGTGTCTTCTACGTGATCTAATTTCTGTTATTTAATACGCTTAACCTGTAGCGTAGCGTGATTGCACGATTGGGGGAGGGGGCGGGGGCGGTCCTACTCGGAAAATAAAATGCGAATTTATCAGGCTACTGATTATTGAGGGGTGCGGGTGGATGTCTAGTCGTATTAATTTTCATTTTTGCTCTTTCCTTACCCTTTCTCTTTTTTCTCACCTTTTCGTTCATTTTATTTTCCCTACCACTCGATTTGGGGTACGTGCCCGCCGTGCCCCCTGTTCCGACACCGCTTCTCATATTACGTAGGCAGATATCACTATCTAAAGTCAATTGGCTATTAGTATTATTGAAACACGAGGGTAGGTACAATGTGGCACCGTTCGTTTACCTATCACCATAACACTGTTGTTCCAATAATCTATACAAAAACCCACAAAATCACTGACTCTAGATGATTATCAAATAGGAATAGGAATAGCCTTCGCTTTTTCATGGTGATAACTGCCATTCAACGGGCTACTTGTGAGGTTTATTTTATCGTGTCTTTTCAAATGTTTGAATTGAAAAAAATCTTATTTTCACGATTTAAATTTTAAAGATCTTAGACACTATTTTTTTTTTAAGTGTTTTAGTTTAATCAAGGATTAGACAAAATCTATCTTTTGGAGGAATTTAAAAAATCAAATACAAGTTTAATCAAATAAAAGCATTGGTTTCATAAAGGTCGTAAAGTTTTATGTCCTTATCTTCAATAACCCTGGGGGTGTTTCACTAAAAAGAGGGCCTAAAATTGATTTCGATTTTAGGAGCTGTTTGGTTTCACCTAATAAATACAATCGATTTTAGCCTTAAAGTCGATTTAATGAAACAGTCACGAGTATCGGCTTTAAGCTAAAACTGATTCTGTCCTAAAACTGATTCTGCCCTTAAAGTGATTTTTAAAATCGAAATCAATTTTAGTTGATGAAACATCCCCTGGTTACTTACTTACAAGCAAAGGCATGATTCCTGGCATGCAGTCAGATAAAACAAGCAAACCAACCAACTTCTCTATATCCATGATAATAAAAAAAGATATAGAAGTAAAGTTCAGTTTAGGTATAAACTCTTTCTAATTTTCTTATTTTCAGAGGATAATCACGATGACCAATCAACTACACTGTCGCTCATATATTTTTGTTTTACCCCAATTTATGGAAATATTTTTAAAATAATTAAAAAATAATAGATCTAGATAATAGTATACATTCTCAAATTGTATTGAATAATAATTTGCCAATGTGTGTTTTGCGTGACTACTAAAGCATGTGTATGCTACTATCAAGGCTCAAATTAATTTTTTGTCCACGGGGGCTCTTCCAAAAAAAAAGAGCCCCTGTGAGCCCTCTCACGGGGGCTCTTTTAGTACCGACGGGGGCTCTTTTTTCATACAAATTTTCCTTAAATTGGTACCCATGAAACTCCTAAATTCCTTGGTATTTTATCATTATCATTTAGTCGGCATTTTCCCTCTTAGAAAATTTACTTGTTACATAGCTGTTATTGACTTTTATCTCCGTGATGACATTCTCTCCATTTCTTCCCGCTCTGCACATAATGTCCTCCTCATTATTCGGAGCAACCTTATTTACATTCTTTCTTTACTTTTAGTTTTTACCATATCCTTCCAAAACATAGGGGCGGATCTAGCTTTTTGCTAAGGGTGGGGGGGGGGGGGGTAACCCAAATACGATGTGGAGCATCGTCCACGAGTCGCGTAGCGGCGAGGCGATTTTTGTTGATGCTATTTTGAACCCCCGTAAGTGATGTTTTCCTGGCATCTACTAACATGCGGAGCATCGTCGACGAGCCGCGAAGCGGCGAGGCGATTTTTTTTTTGTGCGCTATTTTGAACCCCCGTTAGTGATGTTTTCCCGGCATCTACTGACATCTACTAATACTGTGTTGGTCTGGACACAATGACACATGATATCATTTTTCTATGCACATCACATTTTCACTTGGCAGCCCAAGGGGGAGGGGGGGGGGTGGTGGTTGAACCCCCTTAACCGCCTAGATCCGCCCCTGCAACATCTTTGCTGATCTGCTTTTCAATATTGATTTACTGGTCGAGTTACATTATTTGCTGATCTTTTAGAATATCCAGATTTCAGAGCAATCACACTTTTCACAACGAAAAACTTCTCCATGTTTCAGTCCTTGCGCGATCGTCTCCAGCTCCAGCAGATATTGGGCGTCAGCGTGCACACCGGTACTACCGGCCCAGTATAGTCGCTGCTGACGGCCGCACTACAGCTGCACTGCGAGCTCTGTTGTTTGTATCGGTAATACTCATAGAGATGGGAGAGAAAGCGCCATCTAATTAGTTCCATTTTATTTGTTTAACGTTTGAACATTGATACTCAATATTGTGTTAAAGTTATATCAGAAAAGATAATCTTTATTTTATAATTCCACGGGGGCGATTTCTTATTTGGCAATCGCCCCCGTGAACCATCTGTGGAGCTCACGGGGGCGAATCGCCCACCGCCCCCGTGTATTTTGAGCGTTGGGCTTATCAACTAGGGGACCTACGCCCTTAATATAATATCTGTAAAGCGCATTGAGAGGCCCTGCGGTCCTGAAATGCGCTATATAAGGACGAACTATTATTATTATTATTATTATTAAGTCATAAATGACAGTAATGAGGATTAATGCCCCACAAAAGGGCACTAATATAGCACATCGACACGGTTTTGATCCTAGGGCCTCACAGTTACGAGGCCATTGCTTTGTCACTGAACCATGACTGTACGCAGCGGGGGCTAGGGTAGGGGGCAGTTTCCATAGATAATAATAAAAAACACAGAAAATGCAATAAATTTTCAATAATTTATTGCATTTTACCCCGTCCAGAGGATTTGTTTTGTTGTTAGGGACCGGGGTAAAATGCAATAAATTATTGATTTTTTGTTGCATTTTCTGTTTTCTTTTTATATTTATGGAAACTGCCCCTTACCCTAGCCCCCGCTGCGTACAGTCATGGTATAAATATGAGGAACGACGACTCAGTGGTAGAGCAGTGGTCTCGTCAACGAGGGGTCCTAGGTTCGAAACCAAATCAATGCGCTTGTGCCTTTCGGAATGCATTAATCTCCATTACCAAGCCCCTCGGAGAGGACTTAAAGCTGTCATTCCTCTGCTTGCTTACTTACAAGCATATACATGCTTTCTTAGCAGTCAGGTATCATACATCATACTGTTCATACATACATGACAGACAAAAGAGTACTCCCAATTAATTTTAATTGTTGGTGAGCAGTATAAAAATCGGTTATTTTCCCAACCACATTTCTATCTCAAAGTCACCAAATAACTTGCTTATTATCTGACCGACATGGACCGTTATCAAAATAGATTGGGTTTTAAGTTGATGATTCACGCACATTTTACAGGTTATCTTAATCTTTAATGTTAATCCGAGATCGAACGATCAACAGCAGTCCCCCATGAAAGATAATAGGGACTTTTAGATTTGCGTGGACTGCTACGTGTGACGTCCATTCAAGGCAGTGCATTAAAAGGACGTCGACCGTAGCAATCCACATTGACAGTTGTCTTCGTGCGAATCTAAAAGTCCCTATTATGCTATGTCAAAACAACCTGTTCATATCTATTCTCTCTGACTATTTCCCTCAGGAAGTGCTTATATTCGAACAAATGTGATGTGATTTTAACGACTGCGTCAGTGGCAAAAATGTAACAAGCGAAGTGACATGAAGGGAACATGTCTACATGTGTGGTAACATTGTCCCTATTATTTACCGACATGTCCATTTTAAACAATAAAAAGCTGGAACACATCCATGCTTATACTGCATTAAAAAGATTCAAAAGTTGTTCCAACCAATAAAATCTTCCACGCAGAGCGTCTTCATGAGTTGAATGCCCACTGAGCCTCATTCGAAATGGTTCATATTATGGCAATGTTACATTAACATAAAACGGGTCGAAGGTATCAATGATGAATGAGCACAAAGGTTCCATATTACTGATTACTTTTGCATTAACATGGATCGTCAGTGGAGTGATAACAAAATGTTAATTTTTCAGCAAAGCAAAACAACTTTCATGTTTAGCATATCAAGGGCATAGCCAACTCTCCTTTGAGACGTTGCTTGTAGTACATTCTTGTACATCCTTCAAATAGTTTGAAATTATAAAAGAGGAGAAAAAGAAGAAGGAAAAAAAAAAAAATCGCCGGAATTTCGGCAGGAGGCTTATCAACCCACCGACGATATAAGTTGGTAGATTACACCATGAATGCGTCGTAATTGATAAGAGTGTGGTCAAGACAAGTGGGGACACACATATAGACATGCCTTTTGACCTATGATCTGCCCAAAAGAAATTGGACAAATAAAAGATAGTAGCACAAGGTATTCAAGGATAAGACATGAACAAAGTACGGTTTTTTTTTAAGGGGGGGGGGGGGAAGGAGCTTCTCTTTGGTTTTCATTTTTAAGAGCCCCCGTCATCCTTTCTTTCAAAAGTGTTTTGTTTTCATCTCTATTTTTCTGTCACTGCTCCTCTATATGGTTTGCCTGTCTACCTCTGTGTCTGTCTCTGTCTCTGTCTCTCTCTCTCTTCGTCTGTCTCTGCCTGTATGTCAGTGTGTTCCTGTGTGTGTGTGTGTGTGTGTGTGTGTGTGTGTGTGTGTGTGTGCGTGTGTGTGTGTGTGTGTGCGTGTGTGTGTGTGTGTGTGTGCGTGTGTGCGCGTGTGTGTGTGCGTGTATGTTGTGTGTGTGTGTGTCTCTCTCTCTCTGTCCGTTTGGCCATCTTTATTTCCCTCCATCCCCGCTCCATCTCCCTCTCTCTCTCTCTCTCTATTATACACACACACACACACACACATACGCACACACACACATACTTGCACAAACGCAGCTCGAAACATAATCATGATGAATATTTATAGGTATTTTGTACTAGAAATTGAATATGTAGTTTGGTGGAATATTTCCATTAAAAGTATGTGTTTCCTGCTTAATTTAAAATCGAGGGATTAAATATGTGATGGTACTCTATTGCTTTAGGCCTAGTAGCTGAAAAAAGACAACAGTTTATATACATCAACACAGTATGGGTTTAAGATAGTATCATACCTTTGAACACTGTAAAGGGCATATTGCCCCTTTCCCCTTTCGAATTCCAAATACACCATAATGGTTGTGAAATAGGCACGCCCCAGATAGCAGAAAACGTGACATCCTGATTATGTTATCGAAACAAAATGAGCATTATCATGTATCCCATGCGCCACGCCCTGTCTGATCTAAAGGTTAAACAGCTTTATTAAACAGCTTTATCATAGGCTAAACTTACCAAACAATCTATGTTTAATTTTGATCGTGTTTTGTGCCCAAGTATTGAATAAAAAGATATAACCACGTATTTGTATTGAACATCCTGTTAACATTAATAAATTTGACTACTGTAATTTAATGACAATTCTTGATATGACTATATAATTGATGATTATATCTTTTGCATGATTGCTGTAGGGTTAAACACGAATAATTCAGTTATCTTTTTTGCAGGTATGGATTCAAACCCCTTCGGACGGGGGACACCCCCCCCCCCCGCGACTTAGACGGTGGGTTTGTGGCTAAAAATATCATACGTCCTCAACGACTGTCGATCTTTTATCATGTCCAAAATACAACACTTAAAACCGTTGCTTGCTAAGACCATTATTAGTAAAATATGCATCTAAAATATCTTATGACATCTTTTTTTTCAGAAAATCTTGGAGAACACTCTGTCCCTTCCACGCTTAAAGAGCAATTCCCCACATGTATATTCAAATCATTGTTCTCTTATAGAGTATTATGATGAGCCTTTAAAAAGTAAAATTTTATAATTTTTTTGACTCATTTTTTATCACAATGCATGACTTACATGTCAAAAGTTATAGTACTTGGTTAAGTTTTTGATTGATTGTTCTGTTTTAAATAGAGTCCTCCCCCTATCCCTCTTTATCTTTGGTCAATATATGATAGCACCACTGTAGCTCACCTTAATACAGCGTACAAAATGCATTAATGTAGTAGCTAATAAACCAATTAGAAGATTGCAAAACTTCTAACCTCAGATCGCCTTTAGGGCGTAAAAGTGTTTACTCAGAGCTCCGATTATCACAAGAATTATCTCCTATACCTCCAAGATTTATACAATAATCTAACCAGCTAAACGGTTACAAATATTGGGTTTAGACAGCGTTGTGATATTTCCGTCTGTTATACTGTTTTGTCTTCACTTGATGTTATTTTTTTCAATAGGAGGGGGTTCTTCTTCTCATTTGCACATCATTATCTTAAACTTTCATATAATAACCTTCTCAGTTTGATAACCCTCACCTAGAAATAAGGAAACAGTTTGGTACTGTACTTTTTAAAAAACCTACCATCATGAACGTTTATATTTTCGCTTTCCCTAATCAAAACATCTTAGAAAACCACTTCAATTTCCAGAAATTGGGAATTTTCCTTAAATGACAACGAAATAAAAAACAATAAGTAATTAGCTTTCAAA
The DNA here is from genome assembly GCA_035222895.1 of Strongylocentrotus droebachiensis. Lineage (NCBI taxonomy): Eukaryota > Metazoa > Echinodermata > Echinoidea > Camarodonta > Strongylocentrotidae > Strongylocentrotus > Strongylocentrotus droebachiensis. Next base: position 76,412 of record JAVYIG010007005.1, on the reverse strand, counting down.
CATAACCATCTTTTATTGTTATTTCAATGCGTCAGCGTATTTGATTTAGCTACGAATTATGCTCAGTTTCTTACTCAATGTTTTCACTTAATACGTGTCTACAATTGTACGTATACTTGATTAACAGCATAACCTTTTGCATTTATTGAAATATATAGAGACAATCTGAATCGAAATATAATCTGCTATTTTCGCTGAATTTCCATGGCTAATCATAATCGCTACTAAGCGGACCTTGATTATTTGTCTTATTGTCTAAACACGCCACTAATACCTGCATGATCAGTCAATAATTAATCTCTGCGTCGAATCGGCACCCACAAGTTGCCACCAGCCACATTTAAGATCTTACATTAGCATTGCGAAGAGAAGCAGGCCTTCCGAACGCATCAAAGTCCTGGATCCTCTTCCCCGCTCAGTAGCTGGAATTCTTCAGGACTGTTTCGTATCGTAGGACTACTGCGTCTAAGATGGAATTCTGACGATCTGGAATAGAATAGTCATATCCTGGGAGAAATTGTGTTATTGTTAGGAAGGAGGAAACAGAAAGATTTTTTTTTATAGATTTAACTGGCAAAATAGAAGTGGGCATATCAGTCTAGGATTCAAGTGACTTTTCAGGGTGTCACAAACACCGATTCACGCAAGGGCTGCAATGTCGTGGAAAATATTGGCCTTGGCCATCGTCTTGGCCACTTCTACAGCAAATGGTAATTAAAAAAAAAACCTGGTTTGTTGTTCTTTCTAAAGTATTTTAATCATGGATTCCTTTCTTGATTAGTTGTTTTGTTTCTGAGCTGATTTAATGGCGTTTATATTTTGCTTTTTTTTAATGAAAATTATAATTTACAAATAAAAGTTGATATGATCAATTTTATCAGTCATTCATTAAAACATGATGATTTGCAGTTTCGTCGCCAAGATTAGAAACTAATAATCAAATCATATCACTGCCTCAATATCATATTTTCCTCCGGTGTGAGGGGCGAGGATCACAATTTTTTTTTGATTTCATGTTTTGATGTTTTACACATTTCATAATAGAGATCTGGAAATTAACTCAATCCAGTTCAATTCAATAACGCATTTGATAACACCCATGAGATACAATTCTGATCCAAAGATTAATTTATCAAATTATCTGTTTTCCTAAAAATAGATATAATTAATAGTACTTTTCACACTAAAAGAAATATCTTAGAATCTATCAAAATCTCACAGATTAATATGCAGATGATCTGTAATATTCCTATTTCTCAAACGTTAAGTATTGACATAAAACGTAACAAAATTTTGATTATAAATTTGTATCTAGCCTCTATTGCTGTGACTGCTTAAGTTTCATTCAAAAGGTTTAACAAATTAATGTTGAAATCATGTCTGATGGAGAGATTAAATCAATAAGAAAAGCGGCATGGTATAAAGATAGTAGTTTTAAATTTCAGCCAAAATTATAAAAAAATAAGTAGGGTAACGATCTTCCACGAGAGGGTTTAAACATTCATGAGGACTAAAGTACATACATTTGATGATGGTATCAATCATATTTGCATTTGTCATGTTTGTTTCGATATCACGTAGCATTTTTATCTAAAGGCCTATATTTATAGAGGCAGATATGTGATCTTAATAAATTATTATCGTAATTGATTTGTATTATTATTATTATTATTATTATTTCTATTATTATAAATATTATTCATATTATTGTCATTAATATAGTAATATCCAAAAAAAACTAATATAACCTAGCCCCGCGCCTCAAATTTGAATTTAAGTTTGAAATTTTTAATAATTTTTGCAAAGTGATTGTCAGGGTAAAGTTCTATTTTGCAACTATTGGATGAAGCTTTACACACACACAATCTTCGTTTCCGGGTATGCTGGAAAAAGTTTTTTTGTCCAATTTGTTCCTTAAAGTCGATGGGGATTGTATATCTGCATAATTATGAATGCAATATATTTAATATTTTGCGTGTGTACGTGTGTGTGTATGTGTGGGTGTGGGTGGGTGTGAATGGGCGGGGTTTTATTGTAGTTGATGTCTAACAGCACATTTTGGTTACGTCTGTCTTCCCAGGATATACAATATTTGGTATGATTGAAATAAGTCGATAAAATGTAATAATTAGCCTATACTTCCCATCGGGTTCAGTGATTTTCAGGTACTTTTCAACAGCCAGGCGTCACGTAGGCCTACGTGGTCTTGGCTCATACGTAATGCATGTACATATTTTGTTCTATTTATTCCAAGTGCATGTCTGTTCGTTCTAGTTATTCCAAGTCAATATGTTTTATTACACCAATTATGTCATTCGCAATCTATTTACCTTTAACTAATGCCCCCCTGAATCAACAAGTGTTATATAAATATGACAGATCATGTCTCAGTAAACCCATTTGATGCCATAATTACTGTCATTACCAATAATAACCTCCCCTTTTTAAATCGAAAATGAGATTATATATAAATTATCAAAACATAAAGGTGTCATATAACATAATTTGTTTATGCATGATATGTAATCCCGATTTTCTTTTAGTGATATTTTAAGAAATATTGACATAATTGAACCCGCGGCAAGTGAAATTTAAAGACACACTGTCGTACTTGCTCCCTCTATATAGAAAACTTCCCCAATCGGTGCCTGTTGGTCCCCCATGATCCTCTTTTTCTTATGTTAAATGAGAGCTGAGTTAATGAGATAGCCACCTGTCACAGTGACCTCGCTGGCTCGCTGGGTGGTCTAATCCCTTCTGGCTGAAGTAGTAAAGCCTGCCTTTGAAAAGTATGTTGACCCAACCGGTTATCACAGTAACTGCTTTGTTTAATTCTTTTATTTTTGTAAACCTCATTTATGCAATTAAGGATAGCCATTATGTAAATGGATTCATTTGCTTCTGATTTTACTCTAATGATAAAGTCCTAATTTCTAGGGGTTCTCTCAAGTGGTAAATTTTAATCACTGTTAACACCCAAAGGCATGACCATTAAATCAAATTATGTTTGCATTTTCTTGTAAACGAGATCACGCTACCCTCCACAAGGTTTAAATGTTTGTTGAAATTTTCAAAGTCGAAATAAATATTTATCTCAGCAGAACAAATAAAAAGGGTTGGACTAAGTATAGATATGAAATTGATAACGACTTAATTTGTGACCATTTAGATAAAAGAACTTTGATCGCGTGGTAATTACTACATAAGGGTGATAAATAGCACGGAACAATGGATTCGGTAATCTTGATAACACTCAAAAGTCAAAAGTCATATTCGTCTTGCAATGATTTTATCTTGAATCATATTTATGATCCAGAAGCTTTTATATGGATTATTAAAATCGTATCAGACAATATATAGGCCCCTCTTCTCTCTCTCTCTCTCTCTCTCTCTCTATCTCTCTCTCTCTCTCTCTCTCGCTCTCTCTCTCTCTCTCTCTATCTCTCTCTCTCTCTCTATCTCTCTCTCTCTCTCTCTCTCTCTCTCTATCTCTCTCTCTCTCTCTCTCTCTCTCTCTCTATCTCTCCCCCTCTCTCTTCAGTTTTACGACACCACGAACCATGTCATACATAATGATCTGATTATTCTATGCTTATAAAATACCCCTTTATTCTCAAATTATGTATATGATGCTAAGACGAAATCGACACGGATGCTAAATCTAGTTTGAGGCAGTTGGCAAGAAAATGCCTGTAGTTGTTATTCAAGCCATGTAGTAGAAGCTTTTTCCCCTTTCTATATTACAAACGATCACACAAAATAAATCCAAACTATAATTATGTTTTAAATGACAATGTACAGAACAACATAAACTATACAATAACATACATAATAACATACTACTTTGAAAGATTAGTTGAACAAGTTGGAACATATTGAGGGGAAGTTGGGTTGAAATAAACATTTTCATCTTTTTAAAGAGTGGAATAAACTCCTGTTCCATAAGCAAGTAATAATAGTCCCTTCTGTACGAATATGCTTACGACGTTGGTTAGCAATATCGTGATTTTGAAGGTTCATCCTGTAATTCTGTATAATATACCACCAACACAGCCATCACCCACCAATAAAAACAACATAGTTTAGTCATAACATCGACCACTATTCAACAGCGAATGCTAATCCAACTATCAATTTACTTGTACATTATAAAGTCCATCTGTCCATATGCTAATAAAGACGACTTCACGCTGTACGTGTATATTATGATTTGGTTATACAATTTCTGTTCAAGTACAATATTGATGTTCTCCATAGTTAGGAATATTCAACATTCTTCTGTATAATTTTATATAATCAGCTAGCAGAGAAATATGGTATTATTGGATTCAATGTGGGCCGTACAGGATGTATGTGCAGTCTGACTGTTGGCAGAAAAAAACAAACGTATTTCTTATGTTTGAGAAAAGAAAACAGTAGTGGTTTCATCCTTACGCCAGCTGGAGTTGAATGTTGTAGTAGAAGGAGAAGGGTTATATGATGATTATAACTTTGTTGGAATAAATATTACTCATTATTTCTATTTTAAAATCAATTCCTTAAAATATTTCCACTTTTTTTTCTATGATGATATGTTCTGTATATATTATACTGCATTTTAATCCATGATGTCGCCTTTGTTATGCCCTGCATTTACCAGTCACTTGGCTTTGATATTGGCTTAGTATGTCTCTGATGTGCAAGTTTAATCAATAACTTAAACAGTAATGTTGAAAGTGTACCAATCACCATTCAATTACAGTCATCGTCACCATTGTCCAATTTCTCCTTTTCTTGGGGGGGGGGGGGGGAGGAGTAATATCATCCGATAATAAAAGTATCATATTTCATTTATCTCTTCACTCAGGCAATAACATCTGTGATGGTGATCCACCACCCTCGGTTCCCTTTTCCGGGGAGATCACGTCACCGGATTACCCCTCACTTTACGACGATGGTCTTGACTGTAGTATATCTTTAGAAGCGCCTTCAGACACCCGCATACGACTGCAGTTCACTGACTTCGATCTCAGGGAAGGCGACGACTATGTGATGGTGGTTGATCAAGATGGCATCGAAACGGTTAGATTATTGCATACATGTGTTTGATTGCAGGGTTCAGTTTGGACATATTATAGATGATTGTGATGTGAACGAAAACATTTATAGATTGCATGTTGGGTATATTTTGTGCCAGTTTCAGACAATTTCCTTTTGGTTTCATCTTATAAAAAATATATGTTGAATCGGAGGTAGAATATCATGATACATCTTCATAAAATTCACAACACAGCACTAATGGCAGTATTTTATGAAGTCTCAACTTAAAAATGAGTGTTGCAATTTAACATTTTTATAACCTTTAACAAAAATGTGGACTTTCGGTAAAATAAATAGTATACATGTACACATATGCAGTGAAAGCATGCAGTGTTCATAAAGACCACTCAAGAGAGACAAGAAAAACGGTCTTTAATGGGCAAATGGTGTTTGTGTACAGGTTGCTGATGATTATTGTACGAAGTTCAATGATAAAACATGGCCCTAATGGTCCTAAAACTAGACAGGTGGTCTTTCTATGTAGATGGTCACTGAATCAATTTTTATTGTATAACGTATTTGATATTATTTTACATTTCGAATGTCCACATTTTATTCGAACAAAATCACATCGCTCCTTGTTTTTTCCCTAACCCCTCTCTGTGCCTTTTCTCTCCCTAACTCTCCTCCCTTCCCACTCCAAAAAATTATACATGCACTATCAAAAGAAATTAACGAACTCTCCATGTTCTCTCTCCCTTGTATACCCCCTTATGTTTCTCTGTCTGTCTGTCTCTTTCTCTCTCTCTTTCCATTCTTCCATCTCCCTCTCTCTCCTTCTCTTCCCACTCTCTTATCGATCTTCTTCTTTCTCTTTCCCTCTCTTCCCCTCTTATTCCCTCACCCTCTCACACTCTCTCCGTCTCTCTCCCTTACCCCCTCTCTCTCTCTCTCTCTCTCTCCGTCGCCCCCTCACCCCCTATCTCTCTCTCTCTCTCTCTACACATGAAACAGGTGATAACAGGGAGTTCAGTGCCGAAAGATTTCATTGGAAGTAGTTTCGAAATATCCTTCATGTCTGATGGCGAACAAACCAACGGCACTGGATTTATGATCACATATGATGAGTACATGAGAGGTAGGCCCAAAATGGATATATCACTACACGTAAACACTGAAAATTCTTTTATTAATAAATATTGTAGTGGCTCCCTATGGTCTATATAGTGTTATGAGAAAATTGCATCCAGCCATGTGAAATCATCTTGTGATAGTGGAAGGGTCATTGGATGTCACTTTTTATGAATAATGAAGCGTTTCTTGCAAGATTTCAAATGCCGTTTAATTATTTCACTTTCTTAATTTCATGATTTGAACAAAATAACAATTCCTTTTGTTTCACTTTCAGAACCAATCACTCGCAAACATATTATGGACGATATCGACCTGAAACCTGGAAAGGCACTTCATTTGTACACCAATGACTATCCCATGCATTATGACGATAACACGCATTACATGTGGAACCTTACGTCATCAAGCACTGGCGTTATGGTAATTACCGTCGTTGATATGGACACAGAGGATCAACGTGATTGGTTGAAAGTAACTTCGCACTCAATGATGTCAGATCCCGTAATGCTGCTCCAAGAATCCGGCACGCCCAGCGAAGGCGTCGACCAATTAACAGTACGGGATTCAGATTACGTCACAATCGAGTTTCTGACGGACTATTCTAGAAGTGGGCGGGGTTTCCATATCATTGTTGAACCAGATAGCGGTAAGAGGGCTTTTTTGGTGTAATTATATATATATATGATACTTTCTGTATTCATGTAATCATGTACTGTTGGCTGCACGGTGACAATTATTAATTGCCTTTCAGGTTTAATGGGATTTTGCGATTGATAGAGAATTGCTATTTTTATGTTTCAATGTTTTCAATTGAATCTAATTCAAATGTTTGAAAAGGCCCCAATGGAATCCAGTCCTGTAACTGTTTTGCTCTTTTACCGTGTAAAATTATATAAATTCAATTCAAAACGTGTCATTAGAAAATCATTTTGACAATGAATGTTTATAGTGCAATGCATGTTTTCGTCAAGATCAAGATCAGAATCATCGCTATGTGTATTGATGGAGCCAGCACATCTTCTAATGTTTGATTCAGCTTCTTTTACACTGTTCTATGCCCCTAATTATACCGACTGATTTAAACATATTTCATATCAAGCCATTGAATGATAAGCTATAATTATACAATTTCCACACAGTGTCATTTTTTACAGACATGGCGCATTATAAATGTTCTCTATTATTATTATTAAGCTTTAATTTCATTTCCGTCTGCATTTATTTCCACAGCGATGGATGCCATGGTAGCACCTGGAACGGTTACTGGCTGCGGAGGAAACTTTATCCTAGGAACAGCAGGTTGGTATATAACGATTGATTGAAAAAATATCAAATCAATGGATTGCTATTAATAATCATAGAGACTAGGGTATATACACGGCTCATCCGTTCATTGTAATCAATGTATTGGCGTAGGTGGTGGTGACAGGGAGGGAGCGAATAAACTAAACGAATTTAAACCTTCTATACATTTACTAGCGAAGCGACAGTTTAATATTTTATCTTATTTATTTATTTATTTATTTCGTTTTATTTCAACAGGGTAGCCCCATCAGTAGTTGATATACTGTTATTCTTGGGGGCCCTGCATAACATAAAATACATATATAGACTTAGTGTTAGACACAAAAATAAGCCATAATTATAAACCACCTCGCTGCCCGAATACTTTCAAATAACTCAAGGTGGGGGGGGGGGGGTGGAGGCGGGTTGCAAGCCCCCTGCAGCCTCGTAAGTATAATTATGAACAGGCCAATATATATTATTGCATGGAAATGGTCAAGCAGACAAGCTCGAATTTGATTCGACCAGTGGCCTGTCTATATCGGTCAAGGGCCTACAAAATGTCTAACAACTAACAAGGTCTAAAGAATAAAGAGGGGGGGGGGTGCATTTTCATAAATTTTATTTGTTCACACTTTTGTACACTTCGATGATTTCATTCGCAGATTTAGAGTTCAATTTGCCAGAGGAGACCTCAGATCAATACTGTGTATGGACGATAGAGAATAATTACACGGATACCAGGCTCAGCATTCGACTTCACGATTTACTTGTTGAAAAGGGGTAAGTCTTCCCCCAATTTCGTTTAACCATGCATGCACGCCACCAACGCGTCGACGCCTATATCGCATCTCGTCTAAAAATAGCCACTGACGTAATGCAGTTATTTTGTATCTAATTTACATAAAGACGTAGGGCTTGAATCTTTGCGCACGTACGACCATTCGGTACAATGGTCTGAAAATCAGACTATTACTTACTGACTTGGTAGCACTCAAGTCGACTCGACAACTAATAGTCATTATTTTCCCACCTCAAGACATTTTCAAGCCCCCCTTTTTTTTAGGGAAGTTCTAAATTAGTATTATCTTTCAAATGCCGTTGGAATTAAAACTTTTCATTTTTGGGGCCTGCAAATGGGACATAGTATTGGGAAATTTTGAAAATTGGGTGGATAGTGATTCTATATTGTGATGGCCCTGTGGATGTATTATAAGCACTAGAAAATTTAGCCCCTAAAACACTTCTGCTTTTGAGAAAACTTGATTGCCAAATAGCGCTTACGGCCATACAATAGCTGCGACCATAAAAATCTCAGAATATGGTTGTGATTTATAATTTTCAAACGGGAAAAGCCATTCGGTCGATTTTAGTCAAGAAACATATTGTTTTGTGGCTTAGGCCTAATTAATATCTTGGCCTTGAGAGGGAGCTATATTACATAAAGAGTTTATTATTTTGTTGTTGTTTTGTTGTTGTTTTGGTTTATAGGTGTTTGTCATTCAGAAGTGAATATTTAGTCATAACTTAGACACGATTCGACAACTAATAGTCGTTATTTTCCCACTTAAAGAAATGTTCATGCCCCCCCCTTTTTTTAAAGGGAAGTTCTAAATTAGTATTATCTTTCAAATGCCGTTGGAATTTACCTTTTCATTTGCTTTAGCCTGCAAATGGGTCATAGTACCTTTAAGTTAGGGTTAGGGTTGTTGTTGTTGTTTTTTGGGTTTTTATTCCACGTTAAAGGTAATACAAAGTTTTGGTATGGGGTCATGAATTTGGTTCAAATGAACATATTGGAAGCATAGGCGATCCTACAATATTCAGTGATCGTTGTCGCGGTTGAAATCGAGTCTAAAGTGATGAAATTGTAAATAATACACACTAATAATAATAATAATACATAACATTTATTAGGCGCTTAATACTGATGTTTCTAAGCGCACAGTGTTCTGATTAAGAGAAGACTATAACCCGTAGAATTAAATTAGAAGAAAAAGCAAAAATACAAAAGTAACATAGATAAGGTAAGAAAAACAGTGGCAATCAACTAAATAAAGACAAATATGGTGCGCACCTCCATTGACCGACGCATTGACCGACACTTTATGTTGTATAGCGCCCTCTCAAGGTCAATATATTAATTTAACTAGGCGTTGTGGCGTGCGCCTGTAATCCAGCTAACAGTGGAAGTTACAAACTGATTCAGCCGAGGACGCAGGTTCGAAACTGAGTCACGTCTTTCGGATGGTGACGTTTAAAGGTCGGTCCCCAGACGTAAATAATCATATCTGATTGATACACGTCTGTAAAAACCCAATACACACACACACACACACTATAAAACAATGCTCTTTGAATAAAATCGTCCGATTTGCTATTACCGTTTGGAATATATATATCACAACTACATATTCTGAGATTTTCATGGTCGCAGGTACCATCGTATGGTCGTAGGCGCTATTTGAAATTTATCAAAATTTACCGGGAGCACCGGTAAATTTGCATAATCAATTTTTCTCGAAAGCAGAAGTGTTTTAGGGACTAATTTGTTAGTGCGTATAATACATCCATAGGGGCATCCAGATATATCAAAATTGTAAAGAATCACTATCCAGCCAATTTTCAAAATTTACCCAAACTTTGTAATACCTTTAAAGGTAAAGACCAGTTATGGTCATGCGATTGAATTGTGTATTAGTCAAAACATATTCTTTCAAATGATTGGTAATGAGAGCTTCCATTTCATTTTTTGAAATTGGGGCGTTACCATAGGCAATGTCTTTACCCTCGAATTAATTTTGTTTCATCCAACAAGCAAAAAACCCAAATTAAAAAGAAAAAATTAACTGCCAACAACAAGGCTCGTTTGAAAAATCCACCTTTTTCGAAGTACTTTGTGAATACTCTCTGACGACAATGGGGTGTATAGAGGGTGGAGAAGGGGAGAGATTTGAAGAGTATCTAGGTTGGAAGCAGATCCTGCATTGCAATAACGCCTTGTAATGAGACTAAAAACCACACACACACACACGTGCATTTGTTTTGAAATAAATAAAACTAAAAGCAAGCGAATGCAGTGCCGATGCATGCACTGGAAATGAAACACGAAGCGGATCGATCGAGCGACAAAAAAGCACGAGAAACTAAAGATTAAGAACTACTTTTAAGCCCATCATTGGCACTGGTATGTCTGGCCGATGTTATAATATGTTATAATCCATAATTTGTGTGTATTTTTGCATAATCGTTCTTGGAATCTCATGGTCATGGTCATGCCCACTATTGCGACTGTGTGCTTCCTGGCTAACTCCAGGGAGCTCCGCCGCCGACGACGCCTTTGGCGGCGGAGCTTCCGGCCAGTTTGGGCATTAGCATAAAACTAGCATTGACCACTACTTGATAGTACCCATAAAGTCACGGACCAAAGTCACGCCACCAACAACACATAGATCTATAACAACACATAGATCTAGTAGGCGGGAGCCTACTAGATCTATGTGTTGTTGGTGGCGTGACTTTGGTCCGTGACTTTATGGGTAGATCTACTATCAATTTAGGCGTTGCATTGTAAAATCAGTCACTTTTCATTTCTCGATTCTCCAAGCCCCTAACACAGAGGCTATTTTCTCAAGTCTTCTCAAATCTCAATATATGGTTCTGCCTTTAAAAAATGTGTCAAACATGTGTATTGATTTGAATTCTAAATCTAGCTCAATCTGTCTCCTGTTGATTATGTCGATAACAATAATGTCCTTGGTAATATGATAATGAATTCATGCGTGCTGTGTTAATTGTTATTAAATTAAATATTAAATTAAATATGCTCCACATGCAGTGCCAGATCCAGAAGGCAGAAGAATATTATTTATTTAATACTTTTGCTCCAACAGCACAGAGTACTTTGAAGTTAGAACTGGACTTGATTCCTCTGACTGGAAAAGTTATCGCCGTCGCTTGACAGGAGTTGTTGACTCCGAGCAGTTCTTCATCGATGCCGGTGGAAGTGTCACTTTAATCTTCTCTTCTGGTGCCACTGTTCTCGACAGAACCCTTCTTATCCATGTTGGTCAAGTGCAAGGTGATACAAAAAAGGCTTGAATTTTTTGAGTATTTGATGAATATTAATTGGCATCACAGTATATTATCACTTTTATGAACATGTCAGCTTTGTATCCGATGCACACTTGTAGAACAACACCTGACCTGATAATAACTGAAAAGTCTAAATATAACCTTGTTTTCCCTTTTAAAAAAGACAAACAAACCATAAACATTTTGGATTGTTGGTTATATTGGATGATGTGGTTTTATTAGTGCAAGGTTAGCTTACAACACAAAGCATATCACATGGATTTGAGCACACAATTACTGCTAAAAATGTTCTTTATTTGTAGCTTCCAGACATTCTTGGATCGATTAGTGGGGAGAGAGAGAAAATTTCTTGCCCTTAAATCCTTTCTCCCTCCTCTTTACCACTTCAGTAATTCAAAATATATGTTTTTATAATTTGTTGTATGATGATCATTGAACAATTTAATGATGTACTTGAATGTTTGATCTCCATGTTATCCTGCATCCTTCATCCTAGCTCTGCCCCCCCCCCCTCTTATGAAACTTGTATTATCTCTTCTTTTTAGTTTAGAGATTTTAGGCATTTTCAGAAATTGTTGCATGTGTGATTTAAAGTTTTTTAAATCTCTTTAACAGACTATGGATGCGGCGGTGAGATTGACCTGTCGTTCAATGGCCGTGGTAATCTGTACATTGGTAACTTATCATCTGATCTCTCTGATGTATACTGCCAGTGGCACATCAAGACTCCGCTCCAAACTAATGTTAATTTCCACATCAATTCCCTGCATGCTGGTAAGTTACCGTGGGTAAATGAACTTTCCACTGGTGTATGACTGTTATATAATGCATGTTCCAATTCAAGGCCTCTGATTGGTCAAATTTCCAGCATGAAATTCATTACCAATTGCTCTAGAATAGTGACTGGGCATTGCTCTACATGTACCTGCGTGTACATCGCAAGGATGCAATAGATGGATGTAAAGTTAACAGTGGATGCATGCATTTCTTTAAGATTGGATAATTTCCCTATAAAAGAATACATTCTAAAAAGAATACATTTTGAACAGAATTTGTTGTCAAAATATGAGAATTCACACGGATGAAGGATATGAAATGAGTACAGGTATCAGTGAGCTAAAGATTGCTCCTTACCCCTCAACTCTGGGTTCAGTAGTTACAAGATATTTGTAAACCATTTCATTCTTACCCCTAGCATAGACTTTAAAGATAAACTCCAGTTCTGGTAAAAAAAAAAATCAATTCTCACAGAATCAAACGAAACTTACACTGAATGTTCAAGATTACAAATAAATGACATGTGCCAAACAATTTTGGAAGAAAATGTATACTGGCTGAGTAATGAGCATAGATAGACAAGGAAACCAAGGTAGTACTAGCCCCGACACCATTTGTGTTGTCCCATATATAGCTTTCTGTGTACAGTGCTTGTTACTTTACCAAGACTGTGCAAAATTTATTATGATTTTGATGACTCCAGAACCTTGCAGTGCACACCAATACTTCCATGCTACATGATCAACTGTTTCTGATCCATTCCACACCTTTTCTTTCACAATGCAATCGCATTTCCAGAACTCACCTTTATCTTTAATATAAGAGGGTGATATTGTGAGGTGATGTTGTTTGTAAACCTCTCATGCAAGTGTGTCCTTGTGTGCCCTATTGCATAATTGTGTCTTTTACTACTTTAACATAACTAAGCCAATGAGGTTAAATTCTTGCTTGAGCTAAGGCAAGAAGGTTATTAAATATGGAAACTTATTTTCCATAATCGACAGACATCAGTAGGCCTATTACCTTTAACATGTAAAGACATGATGTAGTTGTCATACACACATATCATGAACTTAACATTTCATATTCAAAAATTGTTATTTTCTCAAGATCATACTTCAATGGGGTATCAGTGTTCTTCCTGGTTAGGTGATCACTTCTCAGAGAATTTGTAGCAAGTAATTTATCAATCTGATAATTTCCTTGACCCCATAAAACCTATAAAGTGACTTTAAAGCACTCTAGACCACATAGTGCCATATGAAATCATTTTAGTATACCGGTACATGTTTTGTAAATAAATCTTTTGTTTGGATTACTCATACAAGATTGTTTTTAGGGTAGATGTGATGTCGGTAGGATGTGCAAGTCACCTTAAAATTATGATACTTTTTTTCTTATGTTTCAGAGCGCCACTATGACATCTTTGAGATTGGTACCGGTATGGATCCCACAGATATTGGGTCACGAAAGAAGCTCATCATAGGTGATGTCATGGATCAGACCTTCTCTACTTATTCAGGAGATATGTGGTTGGTGTTCTCGGCCGAGGATCTTATGGAGGGAGATGATATCATGATATCTATTTCATTGGATGATAGTAAGTGGGAGTAGTGTTGTGAATTGAGTTAAACTTAATGATAATGACAATTATATTCCACATACATGTACTAAGAATCTTGCTCTACGATTGGTCAAAAGTACATGTAAATCACGTGATGAAAGATAGTTCGCCCATCATTGCTGGGAGAAGCAAAAAGTTTGTTACACTGTGTAGATAGGCTACTATCTACACAGTGCGATCTGAATGTATGGGCTATCTTCACTCAGATCGCCTCGGAAGTGATAGTTTGTCCCATCACCTTCACCAACGGTAGTTATTTGCTTACTAGCCGTTTCTATTACAAAGTACTTTACCAGTTACAACCAACCAAAGTTTTCACAGTATTATTATCATCCTTACTCGATTCAATTACTTTGCTGCAGATGACAGTGTACATTTTCCACTCCCAGGGGAAGATTCCAGCTAGTCTCCATTTTACTGGCATACACATGCTAATCCAATCACATTGACCTTCGCACCCTATACCGGGTACCCATTTAGCACCTGGGTGGGGAGAAGCAATATCAATAGAATGCTTTGCTCAATGACATGAGTGCCATGCAGGGGCTGGAACCCGCAATCATTGCATTCTCAGTCAAGTTATTCAACCTCTAGACTGTGACACCTCTTGGCACTACAAAATAAGTGCACTGTAGCTATTTATTGATGGTATTAGAATTTATGTTTTACCTCCCTTTTGTTTGATATTTCACTTGAGGAGAAAAGAAATGCACAGTAGCTTAGTATTTGCTAACTTCATGCCATATATATCATTTAAAATACAAGAAATATCATGAAAAATCTTGGATGGCTTACCAAAACTAGACATGAGCTTCAAGGGTCACGACATTGATGGGTATGCCTGATATGGTCACTGGATTCAAAAGTTAGGCACCTCTGTGTCAAAGGCATGATCGTACACAATATTGTGATGTAATCTGTATAATTTTCTTCTTTTCCAACAGATGCTTGCATCATTAAAACTATCCTGGATACCTACGGTGAGATTGATTCCCCCCGCGGTAGAAACGCAATGTACCCAGACGATGCAGACTGCCAGTGGATCGTTCAGGTTCGTGGAGGTTACCAAGTACGTCTTCGCTTCCTGGAATTCGATCTGGAGTACGGCCACGATCAGCTGATTATCGGAGGAACAAACCCGGATGAGGATGATGTAGATTCATCTTACCTGGTCAGTTTTGTCACATTTTTGAATGAAAAATATAAAAAGAGACTCATTTCACTTTGTGTTTTATTCTCATGTCAGGGTAACAAGCATGAAATTGCAAGTATGACTGCACTACTTGTACTGTAGCTACTTGCGCCCTCAATATAGCCAACGATGCCTAAGCGGTACCCGTTGATCCCACATGGTACCTTTTTTCTTTTGTTAATTGAGAGCTGATTTCATGAGGTAACCACCTGCCGGTGACCATGCAGGGAGGTCTAATCCCTCCTGGCCAAACTAGTGCAGATAGGCATTAAACAAAGTTTCTTGATCTTGATCTGCACTCTTTACCCCTATAGTATTAATGCCACTGTTCATTGAAGTAAAATGAGGTTATTTATTAATAACCTATTCCTTAAAACCTGAAAGATTTCCAAGGGTGTCATGGCCTAGGTAAAGGAACCACTGCCTTAATGATTTAAATGCCTTACCCAAGATCAACATTTGTGAACCCTTAAAGACTAATGCTCTGGTCGCTATTGTGCCTTTTTTGTTCATGGTTTTACCTGGTTTTGACTAGTTTGTCAACTGGTCATCTATTTACAACCCTCTTTTAGATTCTTTGAAAGTTTATCAAACTTGTGTTATCTCTTAATACATGTAATATTAGAAGCTTTTATCTTGAATAAAGTATAGCAGCATGAACTCTTACCGCAATCAAACAGAGCAGATGGGAGTCTTTTGGCAAGACATTAATCTACACTTGCCACTCTCCACCCAGGTGTTAAATGGGTACTGGTAGGAAGGAATTCCTGTAATGCTGTGAGCGTCGAAATCTGCAGCCTAGCATAGCCGGGTAATGTTGGAGTGCCTTGAGGACCTTGCAAGGTCGATACGTGTGCTATATAAGAATCCAATATTATTATTATTATTATTATTTATGAACTCACCATGACTGCTGCTCTTTTCATTCTTGTGGCTTTTCTCACCATGCTATCAGATCTTGACTGGTTCTGAAGTTCCTGATGATGTTGTCAGCCGCTTCAATGGCCTCAACATCCGCTTGATGACAGACAGCGCCACCACCTCTTCAGGCTTTAAGCTCATCTTCGAAGAATTCTGTAAGACTTGAATCCCATTTGGTGTATTTTCCTATATGTGGCTTGGCAATAATACTTTCTAGGCCGTGTCAACTGTCTAAAGATAACTTTAATCATAGCTGAGAGATAACAAAATGTGGTATGCCAAATAATTTTGGCCAGTGGGGATATTTTCTATTTAAAAAAAAAACTTTATTTAGATGTCCCTAGGATACATATTAGGCTTGTGAATGTAGGTACTGGAATTTCCCAGAGTGTCAGGTTCAAGCAAAGTATGATACAATTCATATCACCCGAGCCTAATTGTATTTACAGTTTACATGTTCACTTCGTTCTCCCCTCCATTGTTTTTCTCGACAGATTCAAATACGATCCATCCTTCCTTCCTTCACACTGCTGTTCTATCCTTTTCATTATTTTCAATGTGTAATACTAGAATATAAGAATATTTCTATCTTGTCTGTTTTTTATTTTGATGGTTCTTCTATGATTATAAACACAACGATATAGTTTCTCATCTATATATACGTCTTTGTACAATGTGTGACCAAAACAAATTTCCATGTATTCTTTTGAATTTGGATGAATAAAAAGAATTGAATTTAGTTTAATTTAATTTAATGTTCATTTTGTATTTTAATTTTGTCCACAGTCGACTGTCCTGAAGGATATGAATACAATCCAGCCAATGAAACCTGCTACAAGTTTGTCACGACTCCAACCTCCTGGTTAGAGGCCCGTTACGACTGCAACAATGTCGCCGATGGTGACCTGGTCGTGATCAACGATGCTGGGGAGAATGACTACGTCATGGAGATGATCCAGTCGATGCAGCAGGAAGCCAACGAGACAGAGAATTGGTGGATAGGTACGTGATGCTGCCATTGCTGTTGAAATGAGAGCAGGAGGGTTTTTCACAAAGGCTAAGTTGGACTTTAAGTTGGACTTAACTATGGCAGGCCATTCATGCCACTGGTTGCTCTCACCATTGGTCTCTCAATTATGATCTTTAGATAATATGTTTTCTTCCAATGATGAACTATCAAAGATGGTAAATTCTGTAGATTTGTGACCATGATTTGTATGTCCCTTGAGAGAACAATGCCAGTAAATGGTGAGAGCAAACAGTGGCATGAACTGCCTGCCATAGTTAAGTCCAACTTAAAGCTGATCTTAGTCTTTGTGAAACACTCCCCAGGATATCATGTATCTTGGAGCTCCTTGAAATTCAACCTTGACTTTGTTCATTGTGAAATAAATTGTGTATCAGTGCAAGAGTGGTTTCACATTTACTCCACTCACTGTCATCCATAATAAAGATGGAATATCAATGTTTCCCAATGCCTCTTGCTACATTTCCTAGTACCTACATTTATAATGTGTTTGTAGATGCAGTATCACCCATTTTTTAAAATACTTTCATTCAGGCTTCTATGATCTGGCAATCAATGGAGAATGGGTCTGGGTTGACTGTGAAGAACCCACTTTCTTTGGCCGAAATAAATGGCAAACTGGTGCCCCAGAGGACGACGATGACCACTGCGCCTATATGTCCAGCGAAGATGGGCTCTATAACGATGACATGTGTAACAACAACAGGAGCTACGTCTGCGAAATCACCAGAAAGAGTGAGGTTTTTTTTTTTTTATAGACAAAAACAAAATTCAGTAGACATAGAAAAATTATCAATAATATGAAAAGCTCCATAGATAGAAACATGCTTAAGAAGCAAAATATGAAAAAAAAGTATGCAAAATTTGATTCTATTGCGCAGTAGTATGTATTGAAAGCATTTAGAATACATATATGTCCATACTTGTTACACAGATAGTGCCCTGTATTTCACTAAATTGCCTTCTATCGAAGAGATATATGTTGGAAAATCAGAAATTGTACTTTGGCAATGACCACGAGGGTGAACTTTGCATGAATTTGCCATGATATGGCAGAATATAGTTGTCTGAAAAATTCTCTAGTAAGAAGTTTAAACAAACTGGGTTAAATTATTTGTAAGAGCGATAGATCTCACTGATCATAATTTGAAACCAAAGGATCAAAAGTCCCCACATGATGTAGGAAGAAATATACAAATTATCCTGCTACTGAAATTATGTTGAGATAAGTTTTCAATCACCATACAGTTTTAATTGTTTGTCTTCGAAAATGTAATTTTTTTTAGAAGTTTTCAAATATGCATGTTGTACTCTTGTTCATCTTGTTAAACTTGATGCAAATATTCTTTGATACGTAACCTTGATATTCATGAGCAGTTAAACCAATTATGAATTTCAAAAAGAAAGACAAACAATTGTTTGTCGAGAATTATCAGCTAAAATATAACAGGTGTTTTAATGTGCCAATAGTACTGGAAGACATACAGTAGCATAACAAATATAAACACTCTTCCATTATTATAGCATCATTGTACGTTTTAACTCATTTTGTTGTTCTTGTCCTTCTTTTCTCTCAGACTATGTGGACTCTGATTGTTACCCATCTAATTTCATCGTCACGGACACCAAACTCAGTCAAGTCAGTCTCAGTATCACTGTCTCCGACTATCTTTGTGATGTCTCGGGTTACAAGGTATCAAAATACATGGCAACAATGCATATTTAATGCTTGTGCCCTTTTTTCTTCTTTTTTTCTTTTTACAAAAGTAATATTATAGGGGTGCTTTACAAACTGGAACATGTAGATCATTATTTTTTTTCCCCTCATCTCTGATAGGAAACGGCTTAAGATTTATTTAATACCATTGTAATTTACTAGTAACTTTTAAAAATTGGAAATCTCATAGTTGAAATGAAAGCGGGAGGAGGGAGGGGGGGGGGGGCTGATTTTACCCCCTCCCACCCATGCTCCTTTATTGTTTAATATGATGTGTATTGTGATATTTTATACAACAGTATTTCAACAAGTTTTAGATGATGTGATTTATTAATCCTTTTTGTCTTGTTTAAACATAACATGCATGGTATTGATTTTCCTTCTATTCAACTTCTGACAAGTAACTACCAAATAACCAAAGCGCCCTTTTGTAAGACATTAATTCTCATTATCAAGTCCCTCAGAGAGGACTTAAAGTCACTTATATACTAGCATACACATGCTGTCTTAGCAGTCAGGTAAAACCAACCAACCAACCCAGCTTACCAACTTGGTTGTTGAGCTTTCAACATTGGCAAAATAAATATATCTTTGGCACAAGATCAAATTGTCTGTTGAAAGGCAGAAGGACGCTAGCTCTTGTGTTAAAGTAAATGAGTTCACATCCTTCTGGCTCCAAACAGACGATATGAACAAGCACTTAAGAGAAAGGTACAGACTCTTAGTTATATAAATCGGATTTTTAATCATAAATAACTGTTTGAAATTCACATTAGTAATATATACGTTAATATCTGTGTGTCTAAAAATGATCAGATTGACATTATAGATTTGTGACCCTGTTTGAATTAGGTCCGATACAATACCAGTGTTGCTGGCGTATATGAGGAAGTAGATCTGCCTGGAGCAAGGACCTCTTCTTTCGATATAACAGGATTAGAACCAGGAATTACCTATCACTTTGAATTGACGACCTGCACTGCCTCATATGGTTGTTACGGCTACAGTACTGCTTTGTCTGTTTTGAGCTCAACAGTGGGTCAGTATTCATCATGCCCCCCCCTTGTCTGTCTCTCCCTCTCTCTCTTTCTTCCTCTCTCTCTCTTCCTCTCTCTCTCTCTCTTTATTCATCACACTTTTTGAATGTGTAATTACATATGAACATGTAACAATGAAATTTTAGTAGATGATTATATTTTACACTTTTTAACCCTATTGATGTACTAGACAGGGTCTAATCTACCCAAAATGATTATCCCTCTGTTGTTTTTTCTGGGGTTGAAATTCTATACTCATGTCATATATTCCTAATTTAACCAGCTTTGTATATTACTTCATGAAAGAAGTTTTTACATGTTTGTGTATAAATTACTTCATATGTTTCTAGTGTCACAAAAAATACATGTAGCTTTTGAATTTATAAATGATTATCGTAACTGCAAATTGCCTTTTTAAGAGAATATCTGATAAGATGAATTTAAATATTCATAGTCTGAGGAGACATATAAATAGTGATCAGAATACCTCTCCATATCTCTATCATCATGTGCTAGCAATTAAGGTCAAATTTTGTTCTTTCTAAGATACTACATCAAAACAATTATCTGTTTGTATATAGTTAAAATTGTTTGTAAAAAATAATTGTATTTATTTCTGTTGTTTTATGTAGCATGCCCGAACGGTTATCCCTATTTCTTTGGAGAAAGCTGTTACTCTATCCTAAGCGATAGCTTAACTTGGGTGGAAGCCAGAGAACGATGTCTGACTGGAGAAGTGGAAGAGGCGGATCTTATTAACATTGAGACAATGGAGGAGAACGAGTATATAGGGTCCATGATTCCTGCCTCAGGAGACTACTGGATAGGTGAGATTAGACTCGGAGAATGTTAGAGATCATCTTGAGTTTTGATGATAATTATATTCATAATAGCTTCATTTATATTCCACACATATCCATTTCAGGGGATGCTCACGGCACCTACAAAGTCAATACTTTGATACCCCTGGCTTTAGCCCATCTGCCATAAGGCGCTGAAAGGTTTCAAGGAATGAAATCCCACCAGATTTTGTGATATTCTTGTTTTTTGTTATTCTTAATATACTTAACAAAAGTAAAGATAAAATTTGTGTGCGATGTAGATTTTTGTTTTTGAATTATTTGGCAGCCAATATCCCTGTTATATCAGCTGCTTAGAGACAGAACTTTCGTTTAATTGTTGGAAGTTTGGATTACGTTCATCTCTGTCCAGTTCATGGGTTTATATGCGATACACGGCTGCAATAAAGAGATTTGTTTGACTTAAATTTGGAACTGATTGAAAATATATCACATCTTTCCAAGAAGTATCCAACTTAAGAATGCTCTTCTTTTCTGATCAGGACTGTATGATGTAGTGGAAGAGGGAGAGTTCTTCTGGAGCTACGAGTGTGTCCTACCCCCCTACCGTGGCTGGAATGGTGGCAATCATCCAAAGAACTCTGACGAAAACTGTGTTACCATGGATACAAGTGGATTTTGGGACGATGCAAACTGCACTAGCTCGTCGGTTGCAGGATACATCTGTGAAACGATGACTCGAGGTTGGTATGATCAAGATTTCATTGTGAGGATTTCGTGTAATACCTGGAAAACCTTACGCACACATGACCTGCTACGCCTAAAAAAAGAATAAAAATGAGCCTTCATACTTAAATCACATATCGGTGTGTTGGCTCAGTCAGTAGAGCGTCCGACTCACAACCGGGAGGTCGTGGGTTCGAACCCCGGCCAAACGATGTTAAAAGACGGGAGTAGCTGCTACCTTGTTTGGCGTTCAACAATAAGGGATAGAGCAACGTTGATCTGGCGCTGCTCAGTGGCTGCCGGGGTCACGATCAATTTGTCAAAAAGAATTTCCATTTTCGGTTTAACTTAATAAAATTTGGAGTGGACTTATAAAGATTATTATTATTAATTCATGACAGTTTACATCAACCTTTTGGCATGTCTTCCAGACTAAATCAGTACAGGGTTGATAGCATTTTGAGGATTAAGAAACATCGTTATAAAAATATGCCATTTCAGAAGAAAAATTGAATAAAAAGAACCTGAAGTAAAAAGAATGATTAGCCGTTAAACCTTTAATACAATGCACTTTGGATGTAACTAAGAATTTAAATGATCCTGACTAAATTAATAAATTTTCTAACATTTATGAACATATCTACACATGCACATTATCTTTGAATTTGTTATTAGTGTAAATGATAAAGAACCTGTAGGACTGAAAATATAATGAATGAATGTAATTCATGTATCTGTGAATGTAAAAGCATCATAGATAATATATATTTCATTAAATACATGTATGATCTGTGAATATAAGTGATTATGATATATTATCTGCATGTATGTAGCTGTAATATGTATAGTAAACCTCAGAATATTTCAACATCCAAAGGTATTTGTATTATTAAAGTGAAACATTGTTTCAATTTTTTTTAATTTCATGCAGAGCCTGGATCGGACCCCACTGATGTTGTACCTTCCCTGTTCCGAGGCACTGCCTTCAATGAGACGGCAGTAGACTTGACATGGATACCTCCTGCACAGACTTGTGATGTCTCTGGCTACAAGGTGTCTGTCTTCAAGACGTCACTCCAGTTTGAGGTAGAGGTCCAGGGTGGAGATACAAGTGCAGTGAGGATCAGTGGGTTGAACAAAGGAATGGTATATACTTTCCGGCTGACACCCTATTCATTTTCCTTCCAAGGCGAAGTTGTGCCAACGGAAACAAACGTTCAAACACTTGGTAAGAATTATCTTCTTTTTGTATTCCCTGTAAAAGCTTTTAAACTCCCTATGATTACATGTTTCTACGGGGAATTCTAAGGTAGTCATCAGGTGCATGTTTACAATGCTTAATGTACTATAAAATCTATGGTGCTGTCAAAATCTATTGTCACATTGGATTATATGAATGAAAGTGCAATTAACTTCTTCAAAATTGTAGTGGGACAGTGCAACCAGAAATGTATGGACTAAAGTGGAAGGCATTTGGGATTTTAGGTTACTTTCTAACAGTTTTTAATAAGATGTTGTTTATTTAATAGGTATGAATGAATAAGTAAATTTAGAGTTTTACAGGCTTTGTTAGGTGAAACTTAGTGAGTGTTTCTTAACAATAAAGACATTTGATTATTTATTTCAATTAAAGGTGCAAAGGTTATCTAAGTGCAGAGCTGCCAACCATTCCGTTTTTGCCGGAATTACTCTGTTTTGTTTTTGTTTTTTTTTATTATTTTTTTTTTAAAAACATACCTCACGTCAAACAGCTGCCCTAAAATGGTGATTTGATCACAAATTCAATAGAAAACTAAATTTAAAACATACTTGAAAAGAAAAATATTCTCAAAAAGAATGAAATGCTGATAATACCAAAATAACCACCACAAAAAAATCCTGCTTGTATGGAAAAAACAGCACGATGAATGAACATTTCTGCATTGGAAGTGTGTCGCGAGTGGTTGTAAGTTTCGTTTTTATGAATTCCTTTTTTTTGCTTGAAATTCCTTGTTTTTGCCATCATGATTCCTTTTTTTGGTCGCACAAGGTTGGCAGCTCTGTAAGTGATAATAACGGACTGGTCTTTTTATCCAGGGTAGCCTCATGAGTATTAAAATAATGTCCTTCCAATCAGCATTGCCGGGTACCCATAATACACCTGGATGTATTGAGCACCGAGCGAGGATCGAGCGTAGGTCCTCTCCTTTGAGAACATGAGAATCAAGAGTCTTCACCAGTAGACCACAGTCCCACTAATAATCTTTTCATTCCCTTCTTGCGCAGGTTGTCCCCTTGGTTACGAGGCATCAGGAGAGGGAATCTGTTACCGCTACTTTAGCGATGCAAAGACGTGGACAGAGGCTGCGACGGACTGTCGTAGAGTGTTAGGTGCTGACCTGGTCACCATCGTAGACGAGACTGAACTGGCCTACCTCGGAACAATCGGCGTTGATGATGGATGGACTGGTATGTAGAAGTGCATATTAAAATCAGTCTGAAGCATTGGTAGGACAATACAGAGCTGCCAACTAGTACGGATTTCCCGTAATTGGTACGGAAATTAACGACCATTACGGAATGTTGTCTCAAATTACGGATTAAAAAAAAAAAAAGATTTTTTTTTTTTTTTTTTTTTTTTTTTTTTTTTTTTTTTTTTTTTTTAAATAAATTAAATATGATTTATCGTAGCGAGTGCTGTGAATAGAAGCCATGTTTCATGATAAACTGTGTTGTGATGACCTGAAATTCAATATTTAACATCTTTGTGTGAGTAAAATCACCCAAAATTTCAGATAATCATGCGTCCGCGCAGTGTTGGCGTGCCGTTTTTTTAGATTCATAGCGCCGCATAAGAAATTACTGATTTATACCCCAAATTACTGATTTTGAGCCTTGTGATTACTGATTTTCTGTTCTGGAGGTTGGCAGCTCTGACAATAGTATCTTCTTCAAAATTCCCTTTTTCTTCGTCTTCAAAAATACCCTTTTCTCCTTCTTCAGCATTAGACTTTAAAAAAAGATTTCTTAAATATTTTTCATATAATTTTTCCCCATGGTGTATTGATTTGACATTTTCAGCTGTTTGATAGTTTGAGATAGGTCAGCTTACAATTATCGTGCTCCATCTATACTTGCTATTTTGTTTATAAATATATCAGTTTATCATTTATAAAAAATATATTAATAATCTGGATTTATATAGAGCTTAATATGAAATGCCATTTCTAATAAAGCACTTTACAGATTTTATAACCCGGTCATCCGATTCATTCTGCATAATGTGCACTGTTTCCACTCCCTGGGGAGTATACCTACCATATAGTCATGGTAAGGGCATATTGCAATTACTAACATAAAGGCTATTGTCTTCCTACCAGGTCCCCATTTCTCTCCAGGGTATGGAGTGGCAAAAGCAGATTATGCCTTGCCAAAGGACATTAGTGCCATGTCGGGGATTGAACCCATGACCTTTGCATTTCAAGTCCAGTGCTTAAACCACTCGACTATGCCCCCTCTACCAGTCGGAATTGATGTCAGTTGCTTAATATGATTTCCCACCTCTTGAAATCTAGATTCGAATCGTGGAATAAATCTGATTTAAATGATTCCATATGGGTTTATTGTCGTAACAGGAATGTCGGACTCCATGACAGAGGGTGATTTCACTTGGTCAACATGCTTTGACTGGAGTCGAGAGCAATGGAACTCACCCTCAGGAAACACAGAGGACAACGACTGTGTCTTCTTGGACAACAGCACGGGTGGATTGGTCGCCGAGAATTGCTCTGCTCAGTATGCATACTTCTGTGAATTTAATGAAGGTATGTATCAAGTTTTGAATATGGAGTGACAAACCCTTGTCTTAAAATTTGAGTTCTGCGTTTTAGTGATTGGAGCAGTTACTGAAACAAGCTAGGACAAGACTAAAGCTTGGGGATGTGGTCGTGTTCTTGGTTTGATTGCTATGTCCTTAAAGACATTCTACTAAGGGAATATGGAGTGAGCAACTCTTTTCTCGAAATTTGAGTTCTGCGTTTTAGTGAGTGGAGCAGTTACTGAAACAAGCTAGGCCAAGACTGAAGCTTGGTAATGTATTCTTGTTTTTGGTTTGATTGCCATGTCCTTGAAGACATTCTACTAAGGGAATATGGAGTGAGCAACTCATTTCTTGAAATTTGAGTTCTGCGTTTTAGTGAGTGGAGCAGTTACTGAAACAAGCTAGGACAAGACTAAAGCTTGGTGATGTGGTCGTGTTCTTGGTTTGATTGCTATGTCCTTAAAGACATTCTACAGAGGGAACGGAAAAACATATATGTTTGGTTTTGTCTCACATCTTTACTTTTCTGATGTTGGTGTTGATAAAGAAAGTTATCCAAGTTCATTCAATCTGTGCTTGTTGGTGTTCATAATTCTGAAAAAAATGTACATTTGATGAGGAAAATATATATTTTTTCTTTTGTTATACCTTTCCATGATAATAACAGCAATAGTTATGTGGAATGAAGATGCTGATGGTGATGGTGATGGTAATGGTGATGATGATGATGATGATGCTGATGATGATGAAGATGACAAAGACAATGACGACGACCACGACGATGATGATGATGATACTTGTTTACCCACAGTAGCTTCATCAGTAGTTGAAGGCATATCACTATTCTCCTGAGGGTCCTACAATCATTATATTATTACCTTGGCCTTACCTGAGCTACCATGATAAGGTGATCAAGCATTCAAAGAATTTCTTCCTACTGAATATCCATTCACTACACCTGGGTGGAGAGTGGCAAATGTAGATAAATATCTTGCTGAAGGACTTTAGTGCCGCAGCTTGACTGGAACTGCAAACCATATGATTTACAGTCCAGCGATGTACATGTATCCACTAGATCACGACACCTGGGCCCGTTACACAAAACTTTCCATCGATGGTAACTGTGCCCTCAATGGTAATTACCATGGAAATCTTGATTTTTATTGGCTGTTGAGCCCTGTTACTATAGTAGTTGCCATTGACGGCAAAGTTACTATCAATGGTAAGTTTTATGCAACAGGGCCATAGTCCTCCATTTCCACTGTTCTTGCAGCGTGACTAAATTACATTGAAATGCATCGGAAGAGAGGTACGTGACAAGTTTTTGCTAATGTTTTTTTAAACTTGTTTGTATCACAGTGTTTGATATCTACCCAACGGAGCTCAGGGCAGAGGTTTTGAGCTACTCAGAGGTCATGCTGTCATGGACTGTACCAGAAAACCCATGTGGGGTGACCGGATACCGTGTCCAGTACTACACAGGATTGATCCGTAGTGATATTCAGGTATGACTCTACTTACAGTCTGTTTGTCTCTCTGTCTGTATGTCTGTATTTATGTATGTTGTCTCTCAGAGACTTCATGTGGCATGAAGGAATATCACATTCTTTATTACGTAATTATCAACTGCCGTGCGATCCAGGTATGCCTGTACAACAAGTGTCTGACTGCCACGTTTTCTATATGTCTGCTTATCTGTCTGTTTGTCTGTTCTCTCTATCAGATACCCTATTGGCATGAAAGAGTACTACATTCTGTATTACTCAAACATCCATTCTGAGATTCAAGTACACCTGATCTGATGAATGTTTGTTCCTCTCTCTTTCTGTCTGTCTATTTCTCTCTCAGAGACCCTATGTGGTATGAAAGAATATCTCATTCGGTATTACTCAAACACTACTCCATGCAGTGCTTACACATACACATACTTTTACATGCTCATTATATACAGTAAAGATATAAGTTTAGAGATGAATAAAAGGGATCCAGAAAGTAAATATGAGTAGAAAGATTTATCAAATTTAGAGAAATACATTGTAAGACAGGACAAGACATAGAGAAATAGAAGAGAGAGAGAGAGAGAGAGATAGCAACATGTATAATAAATCAACACAATAATTGTTCTTACTCTCTTCACATATATTCCCCTATCTGTTCTCCTTCTTTTTTTATTCCAGGTGGATGGAGCTGAAAGTGATTCTGTTTTAGTCATGAATCTTGAGGAAACCACTCGCTACTTCTTCACCATCGCCCCACTTGTGACCGGCTCCCTCTACCCTCAGAGTGATCCCATCAATGCTACAACAGATATGGCTCCACGTAAGTGTCTATCTAGGGGGTGTTTCAAAAAGCTGTGCGTAAAGTTATGAATGACTTTACAAATGATTTGAATATGAGGAGCCAAATGGGATGCCCAAAGTTTTTCCTGACAATTTAACAAAGTGTGACTGTATATCCGATAATCTCAATTAAAGTGTAGCCAAAAATACACTTTGTATTAAAATGTTTTGTTAATAATGATAAGGTTAATCTACATCTGCATATATCAACTTTAGCTTATGCAATTAAAAGGATTTGAGAATCCCATTTAGCTCTTCATATTCAAGTCATTTGTAAAGTCATTCGTAACTTTACGCACAGCTTTATGAAACACCCCCCTGCTGAGAAAAATAATTGTACAATACTACAATGAATTTCTGATGCATCATACCTTGAATTTCTGATGCTACATGTAGGCATATATACCTTCACTGGGTCAGTGTGTGGGTATTTGGAGAGCACATTGGTTAACTCTTCAATAATATGCCACATAAATAATCTCCCTGTGCCGCATTGTATTCATCATGGGACAGATAAACCAAAGGCTTCAGGATTATTCAACTGTTTCCATTGCAATATTAATCTACATGTATATTGGTGTTCTAAGGGTTTTCATGGAGCTAATCTAGACCATAAACTGGTAATTTTGCAAAGCCATTGTGTTGTTGCCTATTGTATTGTGCAAAAATTCACCTTTGACAAACAAGCAACCATACACAGAAAAGTGTTTAAATTCATCTCGTTCCAAATGAGAGTGCATGTATTGTTCATTCATAAAAAAACATATTGTTGTGAGTCAGCCAAACAAACGGGGAAATACAGATTTGTAATCAGAAGGCTGCTTTTGATTTTTTTGTAATTGTTCATCCCCTCCCTCTTTCAATCTCTTTGATAAAAAAAAAGAGGTGATTAGTGCTACAAAATCAAGTAATATCTTAAAATAATTATTGCGTTTTAATAAGTGCAAGACGAAAAGCGTTCAGTATGTCTTCACCTAAGGCTATTCTCTCCCTGCTTTCTGTCCACAGTAAAACATAACCTTGTGAACAACATTTTACACCTGAGCAATTAGCCAATGATAGTAGGTAAACACCATCAGAAATAATAATAATACTCAGTTCTTTTATAGCGTATAACACATTACAGGATAGCATGTCCCTAAGCGCTTTAGCATGTCCCTATGTGCTTTGCCACCCCAATTGAATGCATTTCTTTGCTACCCCAATTGAATTCATTTCTTTGCTACCCCAATTGAATGCATTTCTTTGCTACCCCAATTGAATGCATTTCTTTGCTACCCCAATTGAATGCATTTCTTTGCCACTTCAATTGAATGCATTTCTTTGTCACCCCAATTGAATGTATTTCTTTGCTCTGTTGTCTTAGCTTGTCCTGAGGACTATGTCTTGGGCTTTGGCGGTTCCTGCTTCAGGGTCAGCAGAGACTTTGCTACTTGGGCTGAAGCAAGGGCAGACTGCCTCCAGACTGAGAATTCAGATTTGGTTGAAATCACCAGCGAGAATATGACATCCTACTTGCAGTCAGAAACAGGCAATGGCATCTACTGGATTGGTAAGTTTGATTTGATTTGATTTGTAACGAAATACGTTCGTAATAAAATAAGTTTACAGAGTACATTTAAGGTTGAGAATATCTGCTTGATTATGAAGGGCTTGTCAAGGGATAGGATAGGAGAAGTTCACTTTTATAGTAAAACTTTGTTTGTATTATCAAAATAACATCAAAGTCATGTTGCAATAATACTTCAGTTGCATTCAATTTGAAAATGCAATCAAATTTAAGTTGCCATTGATTTCAAATTTTATGAGATTAGGTCAATCAGGATCAGGCTTATCCTAGATCCCAGCTCTGTTTATGTAAATAAAGGTGCTATTAATTGTACATTTTGTTTAAAACTATTATTTTCAGGCAGCAGTGCATGCACTCACCCTGAACTGTTACTCACAGGTTACAATTCTTTCCTGTGATACCTTATGGTGGTAATTTATTTGCATCATGTTCTTAAAATTCTACCTTTGGGGAGATTTGAGCACTTTTTTCTCTGCCTTTGTGTTTCTCAGGTCTTTATGATGCAGCCATTGAAAGTGACTGGCGATGGGGTTCGGACTGTATGGCGCCCTCTTACACCCGATGGGCGCCAGGTGAGCCGGGCAACAGCACTGGTTTGGACCAGGACTGTGCTACACTCAATGGCGTGACGGGAGGATGGACTGACCAAATTTGCACCAATACTCTGCTATATATCTGTGAGATCAAAGAAAAGGGTAAGTGCTGTATCTAAAGGAGTTATGTTCAGTTTCTAATGGAACAGCTTAGAAGTGCATGTAACACATTCATGTATGGACTGGGGAGAAAGTTGCAATCAAATAATGATTCTGATTATTTGTAGCTACGTTTATGTTATGTTTGGTGGCATTCATTCATATGTGGGTAGTCTCTGAAGAACCTGCATTGTCCACTGTTCTTTCTGGTATTTGCTCATATTTTCAACTTAGTAAGGGCTAAAGTTACTATCGACTTCTTTTAGATACAGGTAAAGGGGCCCGTCAGAATTAATGCTGATTCTCGTAGAAGAACCAATCAGGGAATACTTCTATCAACAGAATCCTATTGCTGTTTGAAAAATAGCATCCTTTAATATTACAAATTTTTATCATGAATCAAGAAATGTATTGTTCCATAATTTCATTTTTTTTCACGGAGATGAAAAAAAATGTATCACCAATTGTGCATACGTCCTTAGATACATATGTACATGTACGTCATAATTTCCAATCCGCAATCCAATTTATTTCTTATTATGCATGATTCCTTGCATGCTCTGTCATTGAATCTGAATAATCTGAATTGTATAAAGAGAGATATTTTTAAATAGTTCTTACAACCTGCAACAAATATCCAGAGGCTATGTACAGTTTTTTTTAAAGCACATCTGCACTAGTTTGGCCAGGAGGGGTTAGACCTCCCTGCATGGTCACCGACAGGTGGTTATCTCAGCAAATCAGCTCTCAATTAACATAAGAAAAAGGGGACCATGGGGGACCAAAGGTCACCGATTAGGCATTGTTTGATATATAGAGGGCGCAAGTAGCTATCAGTAGTGCAGTGGGGCTTTAAAAGTGATTTAAAAAACATTTTTATCTTACTTTTGAGCAGCATCGTCTCCTGACAGAGTATCACCCTCTGGCTTGAGCGGCAACTCCCAGACCCCCTCCTCAATCACCGTCACCTGGACGCCGTCTGCCCAACAGTGCGACATCTTGGCCTATATCATAGGCTGGCAGGGCCAGAATGGTCAAACCGGTACGCAGACGGTCTCAGGAGGAGCATCCTCTACCACCATCATCACCAACCTGACCCCATCAACGGACTACGTCATATTTATTGATACGCTGACGTTCAGCTTTGGAAATCTTGGCAATGGAGCTGGACTTGAGGTGTCTACCGGTTCTTGTAAGCATATAAAATAACTTTTTTAAATTTCTATTTCTCTTCTGCCTTCTTGAGGTTTCTTTCGTCTTTTGGTCTTTGAATCTTGATCTCTGTCTCGGTTTTCATCTTTCCCTGTCATTTTTTTTGTCCTCCTTCCCCATCTTCCCCTCTGCCGTTTCCTTTTCCCATCCCATCTTTCTCCTTGTGTGTCGTTTCATTTCGAATGCAATAATACAGTAATATCTTTGTATTTTATAACATGTAGCCTGATTTCCTATCATTATCATTATTTGCGATAACATCTTCTGTTTACCGTATATGTGATATTTGCCTAGTACATGTATCTGTATAAATCAATTACTACATTGACTCAAGTGGTACAAATATTTACTCTTTTAACTTTTCAGCCTGCCCTTCTGGATATGAGCTAGGGCCTACAGGAGATTGCTATAGCTTTGTCCGAGGTGCCATTGAGTTCCACTTTGCTCGTGAGCTGTGCCAGCGAACCGATGGGGGAGATCTGGTGGTCATAGAGACCCCACGAGAACATGAATATATCATGAACATGACACAAGAGGGTGATTGGTGGGTCGGTAAGTTTTCCTATTTGAGTGCTGGTAAAAGTAAGGGTGAGTACTAGTGTAGGGAAGTTGGAAATTTTGGTAAAAGGGTGTTTTGATAGTGGTAAAGCAAAGGTTGAGTGCTGTCAGTGGGACAATTTAGTACTATTAAATGGAAGGTTGAATACTGATAAAGGGCAGGTTGAGTACTGGTAAAAGGCAGGTTAAGTTTTTGTTTAGGGAAATTTGAGTACTGGTTAAGGAAAGGTTGACTACTGGTAATGGGATTTTTTTAAATCTTTACAACCTTCACTTTAAATATTAGTTTCATATGAAAGATTTTTCCTTATTTGTGTTTGGTGGCCTTAAGACAATTAGATCTTCATGATAAGTAAATAAATTTGGGATTTCAGACAATTTTGTCCTATATCATTCTGCTTTGCCAGTTTTTCTTTATCATTCAATGATTATTCTAGCTTTATTTGGTAATGATTGTTGCTATTGATAATATTATTTTGGTTATCAACATGGCAATAAAGGCTCGTTGATTTGAAGATTGTTGTATGATTGATTGATTGATTTTTATTCGCCAAGCTACCAACATACAAGAATAACAGATCAAAATTAAGTCAGCTTGAACAGGATAACCCACAAAAGCTCGAGAGCTTATTTCCATTGGGGTCCCGACAGACATGTACACAATTAATAAGTTGAAATAGTAACATTTACAGACCGATAAGAAAACAAAACTTATTAAAGATAATAATGATGATAATATTAATAAAAACATTCAACTGATGATAGAAATAATAAGTACGATAAGAAAAGAAGAAGGAGAAGAAGAAAAGAGGAGGAGGAGGAAGAAGAGGAAAATAATGATGGCTTATTATCTCTTTGTCTAGGATTATATGATGTTGGTACAGAGGGCAACCATCGCTGGGTGGATTGCTCTGATATGAACATCTGGCAGATATCCAACTGGGCTCCGGGCCAGCCGGACGATACGGACGGGACGCAGGACTGCGGTCAGATGATCTCCAGTGGCGAATGGATGGACTGGCCGTGTGACAGACAGAACATGTACATCTGTGAGATCAATCCATTCAGTAAGTTGTCATGGAAGTTGTGGAAGTAAGGCTTGTTTTGGATGTGAATAGTATTCAAATAATACACAGCAGTGAGGGCATTAGTAAGAATCACCCACACAAGGTACTTTTGGAATAGTCTAACACGCCCAAGGGTGTTTGGACTGTTTTGAAGGTACCGAGTGTGGGTAATTTTACTAATGCCCAAACAAAATGATGTGTATTATTTGTTTTATATAATTATGTTTTATTTGGTTTATAACATGATTTTACTAATGACCGGTCATTATCAAAATTACATGTTAGGCAAAGTAAATGCCTAGTCACATGTACGCTCTCAACCAATCATTTGATTAGGATCCACGTTATCATTTTATAATTTGTTATAGTAAATTAATTGTCTTATTAGAATGATGCTTCGTTTCCTGAATGCTGACTTAAACATTAATGTGGTAAAAATACATAATCATTGATTCCATTAAATCATGGTACATTGAAACTAAACCCGCTCAAGGGAGGCAAGAAAAGCAGTCTTGATAGGTAGGTGGTCTTTATGTACAGGTTGTTTTATATGTGCTTCAATGCACAATATATGCAGGGAGCAAGAAACGTGACCTGTACAGGCAAGTGGTCTCTCTCTTAAAAGCAGGTTTGAATGTATATTAAATTTTTTTATTTACATGATTGATCATAAATGAAAATGAATGAGGTATCAAAGCAACATGACAGATATTATTAGTGATACATATTTTTAGAGCATGCAAGGTTTAACATTGTCTTCCAATTGGCACATGTAGAATTTAGCACATAGTAGTCACTGAAGATCCTGTAATATGTTTATAGCATGAAACAATTAGTAGTAAACTTTACACTCCACAAAGTCCTGTTAAGAATGATTTGGACAGATTACAATAAAAACGTTTTCCTTCTTCTTTTCACCCTTTAGATCTCCTGCCTGGAGATCTAAGCCCCTCAGAGTTCACAGCCACTCCGCTTTCCATCGTCAGTATCCTCCTGTCTTGGGTACCATCTGAACAAGGCTGTGACGTGATTGGCTACCGAATCTTCGTCTCTCAGGGCCTGGCTTCATACACCTTTGACATCGAAGAAGGAGATACAAGCAACTATATTGTCAATGATCTGCTGATCGACACAGAATATGGCTTCCGTATCTCAGCTCTGACCATCACCGGACCTCTGCCGTATAGTGATCTTGTCACAGCTAGCACCAACAATGAAACAAGTAAGAAAAAGAAGAAACTTTGTTGAGTGAAACTTGACAATTTCAGGGTATTTCCTTCTGAATTTTCTGTTTAAAGTGCACACACTTTTGGATTTGCTTGATTTTCCATCATGGTCCTTGCATACATGTAACCTTCCATAATTGTGCTACATGTTCAGTGTTAATCAGTACTGAACTGTGCCTGTTTTAACATGAGCTATAGTAGGACAATGCAGCAGTTAGCAGTGTACATATCCTACTAAAGTGGGATTTCGGATGACAAAATGATTTTATCACCAAACCAAAGTGAAGACAATGTATTGTAAATAAACGCCCTGAATTTTTTTTATTGTTATGTCAACAATGTTTTATTAGTTTTAGTTGCATACCAGTATGCTCTAATTTCTTGAGACATTAAAGCTAAATAATTTACAGTATGTAGAATTTTACATTTATCTAAATTGGTAAAGTTACCAGTATGAACAAATTTAGATTGTAGCAAAGATTACTCTGTGACTATTGAATATTCATGCTTGTATTCCAAATTAACATGGCCATTGAATAACTATTCACTCGGTTCAACTAGTATTAATTTTGATAACCTTATGTAGCACTGCCATTAAAGGTAAAGACCAGTTTTGGAAAGGCCCCCCTCTCAAAAATGAAATGGAAGCTCTTACATGTATTACCAATCATGTGAAAGAAATTTTGCAGAGAAACTGCCTACTAATTGATATATTTGGTAAATTATTAATTTGGACCTGATAGATATAATGCACGTGTCGCGCAGGTGTGGGGGTAGTCCCATGTACATCTTTCTGTGTACAGTGCTTGTAAATCAAGACTGGGCCAAATTTCTTATCATTTTGATGATTCCAGAACCTTGCAGTACACACCAATATATGCCAGATGATCAACCTTTTCCGATCGATTCCACAACGTTTCTTTCACAATGCAATCGCATGACCATAACTGGTCTTTATCTTTAAGTGTGACTATTATTTTGTACATGTATAAACGTTTCAGTTGGCTGCCCAATGGACTATGAAGAAGGTTACATGGATCAATGCTACCGCTTTGTCAAGGGCTCTCTCACCTGGAGTCAAGCTAGACTAGAATGCGGCAAGGACTTCGGAGGAGAGCTCATGGTCGTTGACAACCAAGAAGAATATGATTACATCCGGGAAAAAACAGTGGAAGGAGATTGGTGGATAGGTTAGTGGCCAGAATTGTAAAGAGGTGAAGTTATGTAGTGGATTAGCCCCTACATATGGAACATGCGATACAAGGTTAAAATCCCTACCATGGCACTAATGTCCTGTAGAAAGACAAATCTACATTTTGATGGCCACTCTTGACCCATCATTGAAGCTAGGTTAAGATGATAGGTGTGTTCAGTGCCTTGTATCCTCTTGAAACACACTGGCCCGAATTCACAAAGGAGGTTTGTCGACAAACCTAGGTTTATGTGCGTCATATGACGCGTTTCGATGTGTTTCAGATCAAGGTTCAGACAGACCTTGGTCTGAAACGCGCCAAAACGTGTCATATCTGTTTAATAATTTAGCTATCATTTTATTATTGCTCCAACAAAACTTAAACATTATATTGGATGTTCACATATGCCTGAGAAATCAGGTATAGTGCCAATTTTGAGACGTGAACCTCTACTTATCCAATACCACATGGTGCAGACCACGGTGTTGATCGTCAAATGATTCTCTGTCTAACCAGTTTTTGTGCTATTGGTTTCATCTAATGATGTTTTCTGCATGGAATTTCTTAAAATGTATTGTGTCGAAATTGTGGCTGTAGTCTTAGGTGAGGTCATCTTGTTTGAGGAATACATATTTTTGCCCTGCATTGAAAGCAGATCATTACAGCTGTGTATTGTACACCAATCTGTGGAAATACATTTATATGATTTGCATGTGAAGTTCTTCTTCAATGCTTCAAGTACAGGTTGTTCAAAAATAAAAAGCCCAAATATTTACTGATTCCTCACTAATATCTCCATTGACCCTTACTCACATTTACCAGGATTGCAAGACCAGTGGTCAGAGGGTGACTTCCGCTGGACAGACTGTTCATCGATGACCGAATGGCAGATGACCAACTGGGCACCAGACGAGCCAGATATGAATGGCGATGCTCAAGACTGTGTCCAGATGATCTCCAGCGGTCAGTGGATGGACTGGCCATGTCAAAGGCCAAATCAGTTCATCTGTGAGATCTTTGCTAAAGGTAATAGATTGGTGCTGCTGTGAAATATGCCTAATTGATCTGTCATCAATAGTGATCTGTCAGTTTATGACAGGTTCAGAGACCCAAGTACCTCCAAGTACCTCGGTCTTGAGCCATCCGTTTCATATCCTGTTGCTCCACATTCTGTGATTAAATCATCCAGAAAGCCTTTACGAGGTCTTCCCCTTTTCTTCTTTCCATGTATATGACCTTCTATGACTCTGATCATCAAGCCATCATCATGCCGCATTATGTGTCGATGCAACACCTCTTTATTTGTAACTGATCTGTATAATCAGAGGAGGAAAAAAATGGTGAAGTTACTGAAGTAAATGATTTCATGATTCAACTTTTTTGCCACATACAACCCATCTTTTCTCTCTGTATCCCAACAGACTACGTCCCGATCCAGACCGCTCCGAGTAACTTCAGCGGTGAGGGTATCTCCGACTCGGAGATCCTTTTGACCTGGGTTCCGTCAGAGTTCATCTGTGATGTCCGAGGCTACATGATCGAGTACACGGACCTCAATAACGTTGTAGAATTCTCTGTAGTAGGTGGCACCACTGATAACGTTGTGGTGACTGGTCTTCGTGCTGATACACCGTATCGCTTCTCCATCAAGCCCCTGCTTCTTGTGGATAGGAATTTGGACTATGGCTTACCTACAGAAGGAATCACACTTCCTTATTCAGGTAACATATTGTTTTTTCCTTTTTTTAAATTTATTTGTTCTTATATGGTCATATGCTATTGCAATAGTAATAACTAGATATACAAAATTAGGCTGTTTATCTCAGAGACCTAAGAGTCACAACATTTTGACAGCATCAACAACAACAGCGACAACAAGGAAAAGAAGATAATCATCATTTCACCTGATGAGTCCAAGATTTATGTCATTGTCTTTTTACAACTGCCTATAAGTTGTCTACCGTTAGTGAGATTTAATCTCAGTTTGCTAGAAACTTGTGAAAAGAGAGATTTCTGTAGACATTTCCCACAAGTGTTCTAAGTTCTGTAGTGGTTTGAGGCTAAGCGGTCAAGTGTTAGCATTTCATCCTTCCTTGGGAATGACATTTTTGTGGATGCTAATTAAAAATGTGACCATTACAACCAGATTTTATCAAATTTTAACTGTTTTCTTTGTATTCTTCAAAAAGAAGAAGAAAATAATTGGTTCATTACAATTTAAAGCTTATTTTGAAAGACCACCAAGCGGAAAGTAAAATATTCATCAATGCATTATATTATTCTTCTTAATTTTATTGCAGGATGCGACGAACCTGTCCTCATTATCAGTGCCCCGGGCAACATCTCATCTCCCAACTTCCCCAGCAGCTACCCACCCTCTGTGGACTGCATCACCACCATCTCCTTGGATACCCGCATCCAGCTGACCTTCCAGCTCCTTTTCATCCTCCCGGATACCGAAGACTATGTCACCATCTCAGAGCTGGGAGAGAATGGATACGAGGAGAGATTGGTGAGTGTTGTTAAACCTCTCTAAAGGGCCTATCTCACTGAGCAGCGAATGCTTGCGAACGTTGCGAATTTGGATTCGCCAACTTTTCTGACGGAATGTTGGCGAAAATCAGCGGCATTAAGTGACGTTTAGCGACAATTAGCAACATTTGAGCGAATGTCTCCGAAAGTGTTTGCGAAAGGCAGTTGGCGACTATTAGCGACTGTAAACAAATGTTAGCGACAACTTTTGCGAAGATTAGCAACTATTTGCCAATCCTTTGCCACTATTTGTGAAAGTTTGAGACCTTTTGCTAACTACTGGTACTCAATGGGTCGATTTTATAAAGGAACCATATGGTAACGTGGTCGCTAGCTTTGGCGAAACACAGAGAACTGACGAAAACAAAGAGCAAAACCGTTTAACAACCGTTTGCAAAGGCTTACGACTGTTTTGCAAACGCTAACGACTGTTTTGCAAACGCCTGCAACTGTTTGTCGAAAAATAAATTCGCAAAGAAATTTTGAACATGTTCAAAATTTCTTTGCGACAAGAAAAACTGTTTACAACAAAGAAAACTGTTTGCGATCTTTCTTGCAACCTTTTACAACATTTTACAAACTCTGGCGAAACCCCAAATTCGCTACGTTCGCAAGCATTCGCCGCTCAGTGAGATAGGCCCTTTAGTGGTCACCTCTCCATAAAGGCCACCTATCAATAAAGTCACCTTTTGACAAAGGCCTCCTTTTATTAATAGTATAATAATCTATACTACTAATACACTAAATCGCCGCGGGGGGTCCAAACGGGTACAAAACGGTTCCTCAAAAACGTCTTTCCCCGACCGCGCGCACCTCCGCCGTGGCGCGGGGACGGCGGCACAATTACACGAGGCCTGTCTCCCGTAACCCGCGTGCCACGTCGACCCCGCGATCGACGTCCATGCCGTTAAACGCGTTTTCGGGGTGCCGGGGAGGACGGGCGGACGAAAGCACGGCGGGCGTGGTGGATTGAAAGAATGCGACGAACCCGTGAGAGCGATTCGGCAAGGCGTGCACCCGCCCTCTGTCTAATTATCAAAGAGAGACAAAGAGAGGCACGATAAACGAGAATCCACTCGCGTCAACGGGTGTAGCAAATCTTATTGCAACGGGTGCGGGCGTTCCTCGAGTAAGGCATCTTACAATAGGATATTCTTTGTAGACCAGGCGCCCGTAGTATAGTGTACGTGTATTACAAGCTCAGGTCACACACATGCGCTGCATGTACACAGTACAGTCGATTCGAGTCGAGACAATTGCTACAACTGGCGCAAACCATGGACCTATTTTCGCGTAAAATCTTTACTCTGAAAGTAATTATAAAAATTCTGTGATCTATGACAACATAATCAAAGTCCAAGCTTCTGTTGTCCAAGCTTCTGTTTTATTGGTCTTTTCATGAAAACTACATCGAAATCACAACAATAATAGCGCAAATAGATGTGATAGTACGCCTTGAGTCCACACGTACACACGTGTGGTGTATTGCCACTGCACTGCAGCTGAGCGCTGCTGTCGATCGCCGGTGATTTCGGAGCTGAGTGTGTGAGCCTGGAGTAGCGGTGACCGGAGTAGCTAGGCCTGTGCACATGGTGTAAGGAGAGTAAACAACACTCTGAAATTGCAATTATTGCCCCGATTTCAATATAGTTTCGTGAATACAGGTATGAAACCTGAGCTTAGATTGTGATTGTTCTAACCATGCATAGTTGTATACTGAATTTCGATAATCATTTTTCAAAGTAATGTTTTCACAAGAAAATCGGACGGTCGTCATGGTCGTTTAAAAACATAATACTTTTACTATGATACAGTTCTTGCATAAAATCAATGCATTAAAACGTTTTTCACAGTATGGGGGGGGGGGTTCAAGTAGCCCAAAGCGAGTTGAGTGCAGGCGTGGTGTCCACGGGTTCAAAGGGCTGAACCGAACCCCCGAAGGCTCAGGGGTTTTAGGCAATTTAATATGTTTTAAACAATTCGCGTTGCAGGCGTGGTGTCCACGGGTTCAAAGGGCTGAACCGAACCCCCGAAGGCTCAGGGGTTTTAGGCAATTTAATATGTTTTAAACAATTCGCGTCGGCGAAGAAACTTGACGCAGAAAGTACGCCTTTTTATCGTAACACTACGCTACCAAACTAAACAAACTATCCTTAAATGAATTAATGAAAAATTAGCCCAAGAAAAAAAAACCCTCGAAAGTTGAAAAAGTAACCCCCAAAAATTTCCCCAAAATTTGATAAAGATCGAGCACCCGAAAAAAAAAAAATTGTTCACTGGATTCTACGCTCACAGTCACACACACAGTCGAGTCAATTTGTGCACTGCATGCAGCTGACTGCTACATATTGGCATAAACCGTCAGATTGTTCGCGTAAAATCTTTACTTTGAAAATAATTATACAAATTTGGTGAACAATGCCAACATATAATCATAATCCAAGCTTCTGCCTTTTTAGTCTTTACACGAAAACTACTTTGAAATCACAACAATAAGCTGGCCTTCTTAGACAGGTTCCACTGTATTTAGTCCACCTTGACCTCTCCAGAGGAAACATGGAGAAGTAATTCAGAGTAATAAACCCTTCTTTGCAATGACCAGTGTATCTTCCCCCCCCCCCCCCAATTTTTTTTTATTTTTTTTTTTTTATCAATGAACAAAGAATTTTATATCAAAATTCACTCTTGAAAGTTTGTGAATGACAGCAGGTGGTCCAGAAGGAGTCGAAATAGACCTTTGATGGCTATCAGGAGTATCTCCTTTATCATCATGACTTCATTTATACATATTTTTGAAAAATAACTAGACAATATAAGTGGACTGTAGAGAAACTTTGTAAATTTACTTTTGATTCATTATAACCTTCTACCTCAGTTTTCTGAAAGCTATATTATTGATTGTAAGGAACACTAATACCTAAAATCCTGTATTCTACTCATTCATCTAAACCCAACCATGAGTCGATTATGTACAAAAAGGGAAAACTTAAACCTCGGACTAATTTTGTTTGTTAAACCCGATATTTAACAAAAGTTTAAACCTATTGTCAGGTTTAAATTTGAGTAGAATACGCGCCTATTTGGCTATATCATAAAGCCCATCAGAGACAAAATGCTGAAGCAAAGAGATACTCTTGATGTTATTGAAGTCTAGTTGGATTTGTTTTGCTCCTCTAAAACTTTTCCTCCATGTTTTTATGAATTTGCAGAGGCTTACTGGAATATTTTTGCCCAAGTCTTACATCAGTGAAGCCACATCAATCCAGATCAGATTTGTGTCAGATGCTCGTATTGAAGGCTTAGGTTTCTTCTTAACCTACACCGAGTACAATGTTGGTAAGTCGTCTCTTCTTTCTTCTTTCATCTACAATCTTCATATGCCTTATCTTCATCTGTGTTTTGGAGAAGGGGGAAGGGGGAGGGGGGAAGGCGGTGTTCTTGGAATAACTGAAAAATGCCCTACCCAGAAGTAACCCAAAATTGACCCTAATCATGACCCTGACCCTAATACTAACTCTAACAATAACCTTTATGATTATGAAAAATAGAATTCATTTGTAAAAGTAGTATTTACTACCAGTCAATTCATATCTATTTTCCAATCAACAAATCATAGATAACATAACAAAAAAAACTCTCATGCTTTGACACAATCCAATCCAATGAAATGTAATTTTTTTTAAACAAGCTAAAAAGTTTATTGGATTGTACTGGATCGTGACAAAGAATAGAATTGGGCCTATTTGGAGGCAGATTGAATTACTGTAGATTAAAATGTAATCTCTGCCATCTTCCTCATCTTTTGTCAATGTTGCTAATATTGTTGTTCCTTTTTCTAATTAAACCTACTTACAAAATGACAACACATTTTTTCCAGGATGCTCTCCTGACAGAAATTATGAATTTGTAAATCTGTCTCTTTATTTGATACTCGATAAGTTAAAAAGATTCTTCAGATGTACATTTACAGCGTAGTTCACTCACATGCAACCAGACAGATCAAATTGGCTCTCCCTGATAATTTCATTTTTTCCCTGATAGAATTACCTATTGAGAAGCGGTGCACCAATGTATACCCTCTCAAGACTGGACCAGTCCCTCTTTTCTTCAACTCTCCTGGATACCCCAACGGTTACGAAGACAACCAGAACTGCGACTATGTCTTCGAGCAATCCCCCACCGCTCTAGGGGATGTCGGGGTCACCGCCGATAATCTCATCGAGCTCAACTTCAACGACTTCAATCTGGAGAACAGCTACGACATCCTCATCGTAGGAACAGGCATGGATCCATCCGATCTGACAACAGAGATCGGCCGCTACTCGGGTACCACCACGCCGGATGTCATCCGCAGTGCTGAGGAGGCTGTTTGGTTGACGTTAGAGACGGATTCTTCTAACGCCGCTGTCGCGCGGGGATTCTCACTGAGTGCTAATGAGAAAACTCCAGGTTAGTTGTTATAAAACGCTTCTTGAGATGTCATCCACCAAGAGCCAGAAGACTAATAATTTATATATATTTAACACCCTTAAAATATCCTTTTGACTCCCAAAAAATGAATTTTTACCAATGTGTAATTGTATTCTGAAAGTGGTTTTGAACTAATGCTTTATCAAATCTGATATATAAAAAATCCAGGGTAGTTTAACCAAGGATGCTATTTTCTTTAGGTTTATTTTTCTGTGAATATGTGTTCAGGCAAAATGGGGAATGTATATGCCAACAGTTTTGCTTCTTGATATTGACAGGGACACTCTAAAAATAATGGCTTATACAGTACCATCTTGTCTCTTGGAGCAAGAAGGGCATTGATTCATCATTTTACACAGAATTAACGCCTATCAGGCTCCAAACCGACGATTTAATAATCAAGAGGTGTGGAGGATTATTGAAACCTATGAACCGGGACCTACATAATACAAGCTTTGCTTTTTAGTAGATCCCCCACTTTATTGATTGATTTATATGATTGTATTCTCTGTTATAACTATTATCATGTACATTATGTTTTCTATATTGTATGTTTAGTTATAATAATTACCATCGTTCATTATGTTCAATTATGTTATGTTCGATAAAGTGAAATAAATAAACTTGAAACTTGAAACATGTTATTGTTGCCTTTTATAACTGTGTGGTTTTAGGTGAGATTCCAGCCACCAAAGATCCACCTCCATTTAACAACCCAGCCTGGAACGGCACCTGCGGGGGTACCTTGATTGTCCCTGTTGCTGGCTTCCAGAAGGTCCAGTCTCCGAACTACCCCATGGACTACTCCAACAACATGGACTGTGTGTGGTACCTGCAGACAGACCAACCCGGCAGGTTCAGGATCGGCATGGAGACCAATGAATTCTTTACCGAAACTGGGTACGTGTCCAAGTCAACGATTCGATCATACATCATTGGCTCCAGGCCTTATGTCGTCAAAAAATTAGGATTGATGATAATAATGGCCGCTTTCATTATAAAAGGCTTTACAAGCTACGATGTAACCGACTATTATCATTTTTATGCCTCCGCTACAAAGTAGCCGGAGGCATTATGTTTTCTGGTTGTCCGTCCGTCCGTACGTCGTACCGTACGTCCCGTTCTCGTGATCGCGTTATCTCAAGAACCAATTGATGGATTCCCTCCAAACTTGGATCATGTATGTATCTAACAGAGCCAATAAACTGATTGGATTTTGGGGTCACGAGGTCAAAGGTCAAAGGTCACAGGTCACAGGGCTCATTATGTATACAAAAATAGCTCGTGATCGCGTTATCTCAAGAACCGGTAGATGGATTCCTGCCAAACTTGGGTCATGTATGTATCTAACAAAGCCAATGAACTGATTAGATTTTTAGGTCACAAGGTCGAGGGTCAAAGGTCACAGGGCTCATTATGTATACAAAAATAGCTCGTGATCGCGTTATCTCAAGAACCGATCGATGGATTCCTGCCAAACTTGGGTCATGTATGTATTGTGCAGAGCCAATTAACTGATTAAATTTTGGGGTCACGAGGGCAAAGGTCACAGGGCTCATTATGTTTGACTATAAATAGCTTGTGAATGCATTATCATTAAAAGCGACAGATTGATTACAATCAAACTTGAATTTTAAAAATTGCTTCCGTTTTGGTTTGTAAAATTGCTCTATGGCGGAGGCATCATTTTTGACTGCGCGCAGTCAAAATTCCATCTAGTTGTAATCTGGTCCTTGGATTCAGTTATGATGACTGCACTCTACTGTGGGCTCGATCTCCACTCCACTTGGCAGCATTCTAGTCAAAAACCTTTGTCATGTCAGGGTTAGGGTTAGGTGTTCATTTTAATGTGTTCTGAACCCACATTATCCTTGCATTTCTTAAAATGAACTATATTTTGTCTAGTAATATATCTCCATTGTCATATTAATAATGAAACATAGTAATGTTGAAGTATTGATATAGGAAATGACTTTTTATCATCAATTTATTTAAATGTCAGGTTCAGTGACCCCATTCAATTTCTATTTCAAATGTTTGTCCGAGTGCTGAGATTTTGAGCCAACTGCTTCATGTCACTGT
The DNA here is from genome assembly GCA_035222895.1 of Strongylocentrotus droebachiensis. Classification (NCBI taxonomy): domain Eukaryota; kingdom Metazoa; phylum Echinodermata; class Echinoidea; order Camarodonta; family Strongylocentrotidae; genus Strongylocentrotus; species Strongylocentrotus droebachiensis. The sequence goes on along the minus strand of JAVYIG010007005.1, from coordinate 32,319 downwards.
AGCCTCCAACTCCACATTTTCCAATGATAAGTTCTAAGAATCCTTCGCGTGGTCTTTCGTCTGCTTTCCATGTAGACGATCTTCTTTTACTGTGATCGTAAGCTAGCTGTCATGTCGAATTATGTGTTCTAACCATAAGTGACTTTTATCTTTGGATAGACAAAGACATGTAATTGTGTTCATGCGATGCTTTGTTTGTTTCCTTGTCCGTAGATTTGATGTTGTTGAGATTGGTCGTGGCAGCGATGCTACCGATCCCACCACCCACTACGCCTCGCTCTCAGGATCACTGGAACCTTTCTCTTTCATGATTGAAGAGTCTGTAGGCTGGGTTAGATTCACATCAGACTACTCCACTGTCGACACAGGATTCTCTCTCATTGCGGAGCAAGTCAGAGGTACGTAAGTCTGAAAACCAAGGGCTCAATTGAATAAGATGCTGTGTATCACTTTATAAAAATGATGTGGCATGAATGAAATGGCATAAGTGTATGCAGAGTGCTCCACATATGTTTGTTTTGGGTTTAACCTGACTGCTAAGAAAGCATTAAAAATCTATCTAATGTAAAAGGCATATTCAACCTTGTTCTTAAATTGTAACCTTACCTTGTTATCTTATGTTTGATAATTTCACTTTAAATTTGTTCTCTTGTCATTACTCTGTTTAGTTTTACTTGCATCAATATTGTAAAAGTAAAAGATATTATTATCATTAAATTATGTATATGCTTGTTAGTAAGCAACCATCATACATTTTGGAAGTTTTTATGATCAAAAACTGTTTTATCACCTCTATATGACATTTAGTTATGTAAAAAATAATCTGTTGAGGTTTACCGTGCCATATGTGAATGACCCTCAAGATGTGAAACATAGCTTGCAGTTCGTAAATTAATAATTGTAGTATCCTGGCTAGGTATATAGCCTTTTCATATCTGCCAATACAATTTACCTTGTCCACATTTCATAATAGCGAGGTAATACCATATAAATACTATAATATTGGTGTGTTGTCCCTGTTCATATACAAATAGCAATATTATTTACTTTGCTTGGCGAGTATTGTGGTGCAGTTTGGCATATGAAGCCTTTCACTTCAATATTCTGGCTTTTCTGTCTTGATATCGATACTAAGATATCATCTTTCCAAGACCCCTCCACTCGTAGAACAAATAAGAAGTGATTGAGACTTGTAAATTCTTGAAAAATGTACCATTTACAGTTCTATTGATATCTTCAAAAATTTTTAGATTGTGAGGAGACGATCATCATAACACCCGTCACCAGGACCATCACATCACCAAACTACCCATTGCCCTATGGCACCAATAGCTACTGCCTCTGGTCTATCGTCTCGTCCTCTGGATCCCCAATCAGGGCTGTCGTCACAGATTTCAAGACCGGTAAGACAATCAAAACCACCAAATTCTAAGGAGGCCAGTACATGCAAATTTATGAATATCGTTTGTCGTTGTCTATTCAGTTAAACAGGGACTTCCTAAGACTGATGATATGATCTCAGAACCACCAAACTCTCCCACTGAGATGTTATCATGAAGATACCTGGTGGGTGTTTCACAAAGATCCTAAGTTGAACATACCTCTAAGTTGGACTGAACAATTATGGAAAGCCGTTAGCATCTATGAAAATGTTTTGTAAAAGTTTTTTTTAAAAGGCTTAAAATGTTGATTCAAATCATTCATATTTTCGATTATCAAGGAGATATCATGTTCTTGATGTGGAATTTATTAAAAAAAGTCTAAAATACTTGAATTCGCTCTTTTGAAAATATTTTATTTTAAGGCTCTCCATAATTTTCAAGTCCAACTTAGAGTTCAGTTCGACTTAAGATCTTTGTGAAACAACCCCCAGGTAATCAAATGTAGACACATTTCACTCTTCTCAATTGAATCATTGTTGAAGGTATTCTAAACCTTGACACCAACATGAGATATAAATATGTCCTATCTATCCCTGCGCAGAGGACCAGTATGACGTGCTGGATGTAGGTTCTGGTCGAGGGGAGAACGCTGTCAACTTGGATACCCGTGTTGCTCAGCTCTCGGGATACGCCAACGAATCCTTCACCACAAACTCCCCGCTCATGTGGCTTGCTTTCACCAGTGATGCCAGCAACAACTTTGGTGGATTTGAAATAAGATTCTTTGATGGTAAGATGGAAGTTAATTTGTCAGTACCATAAATCTCTGTGTATAAGGCGCACCTGTGTATAAGACGCACCCCCAACTTTCAATTTTTTTCGGTGGCAAAAAAGTGCGCCTTATACACAGAGATTTACAGTAGGTTGATAAGACATTTGCTGTGGTAACAAAATGACCTTGACAACAACAACATAACAAAGTAGTATAAATGATAATGAGAGTAAATAACGCTCCCATAAAAGTTTACAGGCACTTAAGGAACAATTAACGTTGAACAATATTGAGATGTTAATGCTCTTCAGGGTCTATATTTTTTTAATGTAGACAGCAGGTATAACTTTCACATTTTGAAACTTACATTAGGAGTTTATATCGCTTGACTATGCACGTGTTGAGCTCTTGGAATGCAGGAGAGCTATCAACTTATCAGTCAGGAAGGTATTCTAAAGGATTAGGCTCTTGATAGTGGAAAATAATTTGTATTTACTCACAACGTGCAACTTCCATCTAACACATGTATTTTTGGTTCTATCAAAGCTTTTGGACTGCAGGGCAATGCTGTGGGCCAGTATTCAGTCCTTTCTCAGTGGAGAATTCGTAACGAGGATGAATGCCTGACCAAAGGGCATGGGCACATTGCCTTGCATGGTTTTGAACCTGGGACCTCCCGGTTACGAGACTGCTCTACCACTGAGCCATCGCACCTCCTGTTCAGAATGTGTCTACCTGACTAAAAACACTATCCAACTCAAAATGTCACCCCTGTTTTTTTGCAGACATGTGCTCGAATGAGATCATCACAGACATGTCCGGTACCATCCAGTCACCTGGGTATGGGCTCCAGTATCCCAACTATGCCTCCTGTAACTGGGCCATACAGGTGGAAGAGGGTTACAACATTCGTCTCTCCTTCGCGGGCTTTGACCTCGAGACTGGCCGGGATACCCTGAGCATTGTGGGAAGCCGTGGAAACTCTGTCGGACCCTTGGTACGTATGTGCTTATGAAAAGTTTGCTTTTTTATAGTTGTTAAATGATCATCACTCTATATAAAATGTAAATATCCCATAGTATTTATTCCTAGCGGTGTTCAAAACTTTAGATGGAATCTTTAACTTTTAGTTATTAACCTGAACATGTGTGATATTGAATGCTTACCCCAGTGATCACAGAGCCCCAAAGAAGTTTGGTCAAAACCCAATGAAAATGAATGCTACCTATATTGACATCTCTCTCTTTAAGAGGAAAATAGAAAATGCCACAAAAAAAAATATATATATTTCATTTAAACAAGGTCAATGCATGTTTTTATTTGTTGCATTATGATAGTATCCAGGTACAAATATAAATGATGAGCCTCCTAATACCTATAAAGATTGTATGTTTACTTTGAGCTAAATTGACCGTTTGTCACAGGTTCTGACCGGCTCTGAAGTACCTGAGGATGTCATTAGCGTTGGCAGTAATCTAGTCATTCAGTTCAGTGCAGATTCATCCATCGTTGGACGTGGTTTCTCGTTCACCTATGAGAGATTCTGTAAGTTCATCGTCAGCTTCCTAGCGCAAGATTATTATTATTGGTACAGTCAAACCTGCTTTATTGACCACCTGTCTTCAAAGACCACATTTTTTGTTTACCTTGAAAATGGTTTCTCATTGCAACATGTACTAAAGGAACCTGTCTACAAAGACCACTTTTTGTGTTTCACTTGGGCGGTCGCTATAGACAGGATTGACTGGAGTATGTTTGGAGTATCAGGGTTTTGTCACAGAAACACATGTGCACAGTTTCTGTTGTAAAGATTGATATGAAATCGGTAACACAGTCGCTTGACTTTTAGAGAGTCTGATGAGTATGATCATCTTAATATTCTTCGTTCTATTTAACATTCTCCATTTTATGACGATATACCGGGTAGCCAACAAAGTAATTTGGAAACCATAATTGAAACACATTGAGATTGATAATAAAATCTACTCTATAGAACCTCTTTCTATCAAAACAATTTTTGTTCTCCTTTCAATACACAATAAATATTGTTTTGCATTATACATAGAAGTATACTTACCAAATATTGTGGGCTTAACTGCAGAATACACCACCACTTATCAGATCAATGCATTAGCATGAGGATTAGGGTTAGTGTTAAGATTAGGGTTAGGCTTAGGGTTAAGATCAGGGTTAAGGTCAGTATCAGAGTTAGAACTAGGGTTACTTGTGTGGTTGGTTATAGGGTATTGGTTAGTCGTTCCTTGCTAGCCCCAAGCCATACATATATATTTTTGTATTTCTTCCTGTATACAGTTGATTGTCCTGCAGGATTTGTTGAGGTTGATGTCAATGGTCCCACATGCTACAAATTTGGTAGTGTGACATCCACCTGGCAACAGGCCAGAGCTGACTGCCGTGCTACTCCTGGTGCTGATCTCATCATGATAAACAATGCTCTGGAGAACCGTTACATTAGGGATGTCTCGGGTGGAGAAGAGTGGTGGATCGGTGAGTCTGATTGATGATGCACAAAACAGTCAAATGATTGGTTGAGCGAAGTCATGTGTGATTCATATTTTCTAGTACGATTCATAGAGTTTTAAGCACGCAATGTGCAGCAGCGCATGAAGAGGTATGTGCACTGATGCTATGTGTGCATGCTAAAATTGGGCCTACGAGACTTGAGATTTAATAGCCATCGGAAATGACGGGAACCAATCTTAAAATGATTTTTTTTTTAAATGTAAAGTAACAAGGATTTAGGAGTTTCATTGTACAGTATAAGAGAAATGATGCGATCTATTCGCTCTCGTTGAAGCACCTTAGAAACATATTATAAAAAAGATTGATCTGTTTGGATGGTTCGATTTAAATTATATGAATTCCAGTCAGGAATTTTTCGGGAGGCTAATTAGCACGTTTCTCTGTTATATCACACCGTGATAACAATCAAGATAATGATTTAAGGAAAATATATGTAATAGCCCTCGAGTCATCTGTAAAATCCTGCTCCCTCGTTGTTAAAGGAATTCAGTATCTTTGCCTCAGATTCTAAACAAACTCCTGGATTTAGCTCATGCTGTAATCATAATTATAAACCTTTAGGTCAGTCAGGAACCCCATGACTTTTACAAGCCGATCGCCTCTCTGATTATCAAGATATTTATGATTGGAAATCAAAATTTAAAAATTTGTTTTCCGGTTTTTAAAACACTAAAGTCTATTGGGGAAAATTATCATTTTGAAGCTCAATTTGTTTAGGGCGTTGATATTACACCATATCACAGACACTGATAACAAGTAGGGCCATGCATCTCAGATTTAATATTGTTAAACGATGCTTTTAAAGGTTACTACGACGGAGGTCAAGAAGGCGTGTTCACTTACGTGGAGTGTGACACTTCGAACTCGGGATGGGCCATCTACAACTGGGCTGACGATCAACCTAGTCGGGTGCCTGGCAACCTGGAAGACTGTGTCTACATCCTAGGCGCTGATGGATATTACTACGACGACAGATGTGATGTGGCCAAGAAGTACATCTGTGAAACAATCCCAGGTACAATTTATACTCTGAAATTGCATATATATATATATAATAGAAACAGTCAAGGACAATGATACAAATATATGTGTGTTGAAAAGGCCATTTTGTGTGAACATCTTCTTGCCTGTTTTTATATACTTGTAATACAATAACAGCTGGATATACAATGCTATACCATAATACATGTATGTACCTGTTGTGGGCTTTTTCAAAAATCTTTAGAAACGTTTTTCTCTCATTAATGTCAAACAATTGTTAAATTAAACCGTTGTTCTGGCAATGTGGAATGTGTAGTAGCTAGCATGATTTTATGCTTATCATTTATCAAAATTCTACCCTTAATCCTAAAGTGCAATACTTAGTTAATCCAGTTGGAGTAAAATGTACCACCTCTACTACATACACCCCTATAAGATCTTTTGGTATCATTTTGTTTGTAGTTCCAGACATTATTCCGGATGCGTTCAACCCTAGTGGGCTGATGACGGAGGCTTTGAGCTCAGACATCATACGTGTCAGTTGGACTCCAAGCTCTTATCGTTGTGATGTCACAGGTTACACCATCGAATTCACACCGGCTGATGGAATGGGAATGGTGAGCACTTTGATTTTTAAATTATCTTTTGATTCAGAAAGTCAAAGGTAAAGACCAGTTCTGTGAAAGAAACGTTATGGAATCGATCTAGCATATAAGTATTGGTGTGTACTGCAAGGTTCTGGAATCATCAAAATGATAAGAAATATGGCCCAATCTTGGTAAAGTTACAAGCATTATACACAGAAAGATGTATATGGGACTACGTGACACGTGCGCGATATCTATCCGGTCTGGATAGATATAATAATTTACTAAATAAATCAATTAGTAGGCGGTTTAAAACATATTCTTTCACATTATTGGTAATAAGAGCTTCCATTTCATTTTTTTGAGAGGGGGGCGTTTCCAAAACTGGTCTTTACCTTTAAGAATTGCACATAGATTATATTTGAGCAGAAAGAGCAAAGATCACTCCAAATTTTGAGTCACTTGATACTACAGCACATAGGGCTGTTCATAAAAAAGTGTGATTAAATTGTACATGATCTCTAATCTATTTAAACCGGTAACACAGTGTGAAATTTATGATCAATGTTTTCATATTCAAATTGGTGAGCTTTTGTTCGATAATTGTTATTCTTGTTGGTTCATTTTAAAATACATTTCTATTTATATGAATTAGGTAGGAGTCGAAAATTGAAATAAGTGGTGCCAATATGAGGACGAAAGATTGATTAATAGACCTTTATAAGAAAACTCTGTTATAAATAAAGGGTACCGATCACATAAAATTATTTTGCTCTCTATATGTAAGGGTTCCTTGATGATATTCTTTATTCAAAACATGAGCTTGAAACTCAGTAAACATAAAAAAGGGAGTTGTGAATACATTATGTGCTTGCAAAAAAATAATGTTATTGTTGTAATTTTTTTTCTTGTTATAATAATTAAATATTTCTTCATTATTAAGGGAACCATTATTGATGGATCAACCTCAAGCTCTTTCGACCTGGTCGGACTCGCTCCAAACATGGCCTACGTCATCACCTTGGCAACAGAGACATTCAGTTTTGGACGTCTCGCATCCTTGCCACCAATGACGGAAACCACCCTACCAGCAGGCAGTAAGTGTCAAGTACAGTCAAGCCTGCCTTGGCGACCACCTGTATAGAAAGACCACCTGCCTATAAAGACCACATTTTTTGTTTCCCTCGAATATGGTTTCTCACCGATACCTGTACTAAGGGAACCTGTACTTAAAGACCACCTGCCTATAAAGACCACTTTTCATATTTCCCCTGAGCGATCTTTATATACAGGTTTATCGGTATACTACATATCTAATGTAGACACCTTGAAGGATGAGAGGGTAAATAGACTTGTTGGAACAAGCTTAGATATTAATCTACATTTGCCACTCTCTACCCAGGTGAAAAAAAGGATTTTCTGGTAGGAAGAAATTGTTTACATGATTGAGTGCCTTATTATGATAGATGTAGCTTGCTTAAAGGCCCACTGCACTACTTGTAGCTACTTGCGCCCTCTATATAACAAACCATACCTAATCGGTGACCATTGGTCCCCCATGATCCTCTTTTTCTTATGTTAACTGAGAGCTGAGTTGATGAGATAACCACCTGTCCAGTGACCTTGCAGGGCAGTCTAATCCCTCCTGTAAACTATGGCAGATACGCTTTAAAGCCAAGTTTATTAATATGACTACTAGGTGATCTAACCCATTGACGGATGAGTTTTTTTTTTCCATTTTAAAATCTTTAATAAAGGAGCCACATGGTTTTATTGTACAGTGTATTATCATTATATATTCATTCATTATTCTTTCAACCGGGTAGCCTCATCACTATTTAGAATACTGTTGTCCTGGGAGGCCCCATGTGAAAGACATCCATAATTTCTACATGGTGAATTGATAATCAAGATGGCTTTTCCAGGAATCTCAAACATAAATATCATTATTATTATTATTATTATCATAACTTTTATCTCTCTGATTTTCCACAGCAACCAATTGTCCATCTGGTTATGATCAGGGACCTGACTATACCTGCTGGAGGTTTGGAGTGAACCCACAAACATGGTACGATGCTCGGCTCAATTGCCAGGCCGATGACCCAGATGCTGACCTTGCCGTCATCGACACATTAGCTGAACTCGACTTTGTCAACAACACTCGCTTTCCTTTGGCATCCTGGATTGGTAAGAGTTTCCTTGTTATGGCCTGGGGCCGGTTTCACAAAGATCCTAAGTCAAATTTAACTCTAAGTTGGACTTACAATTATGGAAAGCCATTAGCATCTATGAAAGTAATTGTAAAAGTTATTTTAAAAGGCATAAAATGTTGATTCGAATCATTCCTATTTTCTATTATCGAGGAGATTTCATGTTCTTGATGTGGAATTTATAAAAAGCCTAAAATACTTGAATTTTCACTTTTGAATTTATTTTATTTTAAGGCTGCAAATGGCTCTCCATAATTTTAAGTCCAACTTAGATTTCAGTTCGACTTAGGATCTTTGTGGAACACACCCCTGATGTTAGATTGAAAGTGGGAATTACTATTCTCCCTTCAGTGTGACTTCTTTAACTCTTCAATCACCATTGAACAATACCCAAGACTACCACATTGTGTATGCATATGTACACTGAGGTGTGACAAGAGTCGACTGTGGCAAACCCCTGTTTGTGCCATTGATCAACCACAGCTGGTACAGAGTTAAAACTGTACATGCTCATCTGAGTAAGGACATCGGTTTAGTCTGTAGGAATGCATCTTGGAACTGTATATTATACAAGTACGAAAATTGAAAAAGTTTTTGTAAAAGAAGAGGTTTCCATTTATGTTGATATAGTTTATCACTTGTTAAATTCTGAGCACCTTGAATAATTGTTACAAACGATAAAAGCCCTTAAAATATATAATGACAGGCAATCAGTCCAACTATTTGTATTTCATTGTCACAGATGAATGTGAAAATTATTTTTAGAATTAACATTCTTCTCTCTTGTGGTCTTTAGGTTTCAACGATCTTGGAACTGAAAGACTCTTCCGTTGGGTGGACTGCGGGGCCCCGACCACTTGGCAGTCTGCCAACTGGGCTCCAGGAGCCCCCTCAGATCTCCTTGGTAACGATGACTGCGTTGAGCTAACCACCGCGGGGGAATGGGACGATATCTCATGCGACTCCACCAGACCTTTCATCTGTAAGGTCCAGGCTAAGGGTAAGATAGGATTTTTTCAATAAGCACATACCCGTTATCGATTGCTCAGATACTATAGCTAGTAAATATGGTAATGTTTTTAACAGAATATATATTTTTGTACAAATTTGATATTTTGTTTGCAAACTGTACTGTAGTGAATAGAAGAGTGAACCAACCACAAAGTCTAGAGAGAGATAGAGAGAGAGACAGACAGAGAGACAGAGAGACAGAGAGACAGACAGACAGGTAGATAGACAGATAGATAGATAGATAGATAGATAGTTGGTTGGTTGGTTGGTTGGTTGGTTGGTTGGATGGATGGATGGATGGATGGATGGATGGATGGATGGATGGATGGATGGATGGATGGATGGATGGATGGATGGATGGATGGATGGATGGATGGATGGATGGATGGATGGATGGATGGATGGATGGATGGATGGATGGATGGATGGATGGATGGATGGATGGATGGATGGATGGATGGATGGATGGATGGATGGATGGATGGATGGATGGATGGATGGATGGATGGATAAAGAGATAGACAGAGAGAGAGACAGAGAGAATGAGAGATGAAAGTTACCAAAATGGTTGAGCAGAGTTTTTGATCCATTGGCACATATTGAGAAAACAAACCAAATGCATTGTCTACTAGAATGATAGAACTGGGTAAAACAGACTAACTCACCAATGTCTATGTCCATACCAGGTTTCACCGAGGAGGATCAATACCCATCTCAGTTCATGGTTCAACCTACCTCAGCCCTGACTGCCTCTGCCATGTGGGTGCCATCCCTATCCAGCTGCAACCTCCTCGGCTACTACCTCATCGCTTCAGACGGCGGCATCAACGACGACATTATCGTCGACGTCATCGGATCAATCTCCGTACGAGGCGAGATCACCGGGCTGAAACCTGACTTTCTGTATGTTGTGTCCATCACTCCTTACACGGCACAGGGTGTCTTGGAGAGCAGATTTATGACTACCATCCAGACATTCAATGAATCCAGTGAGTTGGCTTGAATTGAATTAATTTATTCATGGTAAAACTTTATAGATTCAACCAAGACTGCTCTCCTGCAACACTTTGTGATCAACAGATATGTAGAAACATATCCCACAAAAATTATATTGGATATAAATAGAAATAAAACCAGCATAATAGCAATAACTAGAATAACGTAACAATATATTGTTTTTGAGTTATTGTAGAGAAAATATCATGTGATACAATTTGAAGATATGGTAAATGTTTATCAAAACTGCTTACCGTATACCTTTGAAATTTGAATTACACATGCATTTTCTGCTGCACCTTGGACACAATTTATCCTGTCAATGACTGCTAATCAAGAACCTCAAATAAAATATAATCACAACTACATTTACTTCCTAGAAAATTGTCTACTTATTCAAACAATATTGTTAATATCAACACTTTGCATCTTCTCCGCTAATCTTTGACATCCACCTTCATCAGCCATCTGCCCCGAAGGTTTCGAAATCGGCTACAACTACGGCTGTTACCGCTTCGTAACTGACTCAAAGGACTGGGACGAGGCTCGTATGGACTGCATGAGCACGCCCAATGGAGACCTGGCTGTTGTAGATACTCAGGATGAGATGGACTTTTTCATTGAGAAAGGATTCGGTGGCTATGATTGGTGGGTCGGTGAGTACAAAATCATTTTGAAATGTTTCCCTAGATGGTTTCTCCTTCCTGTTTGTTTAGTGAGAGCGGAGGATTGGTATTGCACACCTTGGGATTATATAGAGCTTGTGTACATGTATATCAATTTTGAATGACAAAAGTGAGAAAGAAAAAGATGTTTGTTTTATTTTGTTATGCATTACATTTGGATGAAGTGATAAAGAATCGATGTTTGATAAATTCAGGTTTTGTTAAAAGTTTGTACTCCTACCCATATACAATTTGAAAAGACCTTTATCTGATGGAATGTATAGTATGCATTTAGTTCAAATATGTATTAGGTTTTAGATATGTATATGCGTGTCTCTATATCTATATCTCTAGATGAACAAATATGTGTTTTGGGGTCTTCTCTGCAGCATTTTATTGAGTTGCTCTCCATGACTTACACTTATATTTATTTAAACTTGAATGAATGACATAACCTGTGGTATATGTTTTGTGTTTTAGGTCTGTACGACAGGGCACAAGATGGATCCTATCGCTGGGTAGACTGTTCTGACCTCTCGACCTGGGGTCAAGCCCAGTGGGACTTAGGTCAGCCATCGGACGTTGACGGCAGCGAGAACTGTGGTCAACTCCAGGACAATGCCAAGTTCAATGATAGGGCCTGTGAGAGGGCTCTGCCTTACGTTTGTGAGATCATCGTGAAAGGTAACGTCAATAGTAACGCTTACTTCTTTCTCTCTTTCTTTCTCTGTCTCTGTCTCTCTTTATACCTTGCTATCTTTCTCTCTCTCTCTCTATCTTGCTGTCCTCTTTTCCATCTTTCTCTCTATCTCGCTGTTTTTTTCTCCATCTCTCTCTCTCTCTCTCAATTGGTCTCTCTCTTTATCTTTCTCTTCCTCTCACATTCCTCCTACTTGCTCATTTTCATAAAGTTATTTTCATAACTTTTATTCTCATGTTCTGTTGTAGGCAAAATAGGCATTTTCCTTATAAATAACTGCAATATGAATATTTTGATAACATTCACAACTTTATATCAATATTGCATGGGATTACTATGAGATTACTGATACACAAGTGAACAAGTTGTTTAGTTGTAAGATTATAGCAATGAATAGAATATGAAAAAGTTGGAAAATCAAATGATTTGTTAAAAGTGTCTTGTGAAAACTCAGAATTTTCAATTATTTAATTTCACCACCTCGTATCTAACCCCATTTCTTCACCTACAGTGACTAGAAGTATTTTAATAATAGTCCACTGGTTCTCATGGTCCAAAGTAAGATCCATCTTGGATAAACCTTTCTATGTATTTTCTTCTTTTTGCATTGAATATCATTATGCTGATGACATTCTGCTCTATCCCTTTAAATTACAGATTTCACTTATGATGATGTTGACCCATCTCTATTCATGAGCACTGCAGTCACCGAGGATTCACTTCAACTTCGATGGATGCCGTCAGACTACAACTGTGACATCGTCGGATATACGTGAGTAGAGTGTCATGGCCGGGTCCCTAAAGCTATGCTGTTTTATATGTTTTCGGGTTGTCCGTCCGTCCGTATGTATGTCCCGTTCTCTTGATCGCGTTATCTCAAGAACCGATAGATGGATTACCGCCAAACTTAGGTCATGTATGTATCTTGCAGAACTAATTAATCGATTAGATTTTGGGGTCAGTAGGTCAAAGGTCAAAGGTCACAGGGCTCATTATGTATGTAAAAATAGCTTGTGAATGCATAGCCAAAACTGAGGGATGGATTACTATCAAACTCGGGACATGTACGTATCTTGCAGAGCCAATGAACTGATTAGATTTTAGGGTCATGAGGTCAAAGTTCAAAGGGTCATACATGTATGTAAATGAAAAATAGCTTGTAATCACGATATTCTGAAAACCTGTATTTAATGGATTACAATCAAACTTGAATTTTTAAAATTGCATCTGTTTTGGTTTGTAAAATCGCTCTATGGCGGAGGCATCATTTTCAACTGCATGCAGTTGAACATCCATCTAGTGCACTAGATAATTCATTCAGAAGGTGAATGAATACAATTCTTTTAATCATTGTCTAGGCAATAACCCTGCACTGTCAGAAATATCAAGAGGTTGCTGTTGTTGGCTGCTTTCCCTTTTGCACTGTACCGAATTTTTATTTATGCCGTCCATTCAGAGTACAGGATGACCCAAATACAAACTGTGAATTTGAATAATGCACGATGAACGAATGATATTGACTAGCACTGAAGAGTGCCTGTAAACATATGAAATACCACAGAAGCAGATAAAACTATCATTCTAACGTCTTTTATGCCTTCTGTAAGTCTAAAATTATGTATTTTTCTTTAAAATATATTTGAATCATTCATTATTATCTGAATCAGTTGATTAAAATATATGAATCCTTTGCTGCAAAACAGAATTACCTACATGAACAGAGGTATCCAGATTGTTGAGGTGCCAGGAGGTGACTCTAACAGCCAGCTGATTACTGATCTTATGCCAGAGACCACTTACACCTTCACCCTACGTACAAACACCTACATGGGACCAAGGAATACAACCCAAACAACAAGGGCGACCACACTGCCACCTGCAAGTAAGTTTTCACACCTAACTCGATTATGAGTCTATTGGGGGGGCAATTGTATGGTATATTTTTTTATCTTTTCTCCATCCCCCTCTCCCCTCTCATGCACTAATGTATTGTCTGGTTAGAAGTAGGAAGGCCTTAACTCATATCATTTTACACCAAATTCACGTCTTTCTGGCCCTCAGTAGACGATTGAACCTCTGTATGTGCCTCAGAATCGTCAACTGATTCAATAGTGCCCTTTAAGTGCTGTGTATTTAAATATCATTACCGGTAGTATTATACTAATGATATTTAAATACACAGCACTTAAAGGGCACCATTATGTTTCATTTATGTTCCTTCATATAAATAATATAAAGGAACATAAATGGTAATTATGTTTTGCAGCATTCTAAAACAAGATGCACAATTAATTGATTGCCTCACTAAAGGGACTGTTACATTGACTTAGTTTTGAATCTGGGACTCCCCCCTCCCCCCAAAAAAAAAATCAACAACAACAACAGCACATATATATTTACCATAATCATTAAATAAGATAAATAAATATAAAAGAATTAAAAAAATATATATATATAATAATAATTAAATAAGATGAATAAATATTTATAAAAAATAAAAAATAAAAAATAAATATATAAATATATATACCGGTAATAATAATTAAATAAGGGAATAACTAAAAAAATCACTAGACCACTACCTTTCCACTGAGCCATCATGCCTCCCTCACGACAGTATGTAAGCCCAAGTTACTCCATGTTTTTATCTCAACTTTTCTATTAGATCCATGTCCTGAGGGTTGGTTCCTTGGATACGGTGAGCACTGCTACAAGGTTGTCAAGACACTTGTCACATGGGACGAGGCTCGGGATGATTGTATGTCTGTCGATGGTGGTGATCTGGTTGTCATAGAAACAGCTGCAGAGAATCAGTACCTGCTGAACGCGACTCTTGGAAACGACTTCTGGATTGGTGAGTGGAATCATTGCTCTGATGTCTCAAAATGCAATACAATTCATGAGTACTGTCAAAGTCGCCTTCAAATTTGGATCTATCATTTTTTGTTGTTGACACTTTACTGTATTTCTTTTCGCATACCAGGGTACCTTTTTTAAGTATAATGCTCATTTCTTCCTACCTGGTACGCAGTTACCTCCCCTGGGTCAAGTGTGGCAATCATAGATTACTGTGTTGCAAAAGGGTACCCGGTAGGATGCGACCGTCATTGTTGGTCAAACTGTTTTTGAGCGTTATGTAACACCTGGCTGGAATGCTCCCCAGGGAGTGGAGACTGTGCACACAGTGTGTGCAGGCGAGTATTGAATCCAATGACTGGGGTAATAGTTTATCTGTAAGCGCTTAGAGACATTGTATTAAGCGCTATATAAAAGCGGAATGTTATCATGAATATTACTAAACAGCATTAGTGCCGTGGCAAGACTTGAACTGCGAACCAAGCGATCACCAGTCCGCTGACTTATCCACTAGACCACGACTGGGAGATTAATACAGCATTAGTGCCGTGGCAAGACTTGAACTGCGAACCAAGCGATCACCAGTCCGCTGACTTATCCACTAGACCACGACTGGGAGATTAATACAGCATTAGTGCCGTGGCAAGACTTGAACTGCGAACCAAGCGATCACCAGTCCGCTGACTTATCCACTAGACTACGACTGGGAGATTGAAAAAGATGTGCTTGTGACATGTGTCTGATTTCATAGCATTTGACTGTACAGTCTATAATGAATTAGTATGATTGATATAGGAAAAGACTTTATCTGACACTTAGGAGGTTGTGAGTTATTATGGTACATTGTTATGTGACATCAATATCTCTAATCCTATATTTCATTTTTCAAGGTTACTATGACCGAGCCAGAGAGGGTGAGTGGAGCTGGGTGGACTGTGGAGCTGATACCGAGTTTGCCTACTCTAACTGGGCCCCTGGACAGCCTAACGATCTCAATGGTCTGCAGGACTGCGGGCAAGTCACCAACTTTGGGGAATATAACGACTGGGAGTGTACCCGCACCATGATGTACATCTGTGAGATCTGGCCTAAGAGTAAGTCCAAGAACTTTCCCTTTTTAATTAATGTCCAGGGACTCTGTTGTCAAGAGAGTAAGAGCTCATTAAAGTTCTTGACAAAGGCAAGTTTTAAACAAAATTAGGATCTTTCTGTTAAAAAAATCAGTTGATTTCAATTGGCTTGTAGCATGAAAGAATGCATGCTTTTGTTCTAATAAAAATGAAAGAACAAACAAAATGGGTACAAAATAGCTAAAATTGTGTATCAGTGGAAAAATGTCAATAAGTCACTGCCATAGATACTCCAGTACCTTCTATCCTTCTCTCTTTGGAGGGAGACAGGCAATACCAATTTAACATTACGGTATTCATTTTGCTTAGACACAATATATCACATGTATATTTTTCAAATCCTTTTAATCTTCAAGGCTACCTGCCATTGCGAGCTAACCCAAGTCTGTTCTGTGGAGAAGCGGTTAACCCTAGGTCCATCATACTTTCATGGACTCCTTCTGTCCTATACAGTTGTGTTTCTTTAAGAAGAATAAATCCTAACTTTTGAAATTCTGTTTATCCTTCAAGGCTACGTTCCATCACAAGCCAACCCAAGTCGTTTCCGTGGAGAAGCGGACGACCCCAACACCATCACCCTATCCTGGACCCCATCTGCCCGCTTCAGCTGTGACGTCACCGCCTACCGCATCACCTACCTAGACCCTCGAGATGCCATCCCTACCACCGTAGATGTTCCAGGAGCTGATGCATCCACAGTGACCCTTGGTGAACTCCAGGATGGGTTTGCGTATAACTTCTCCATCTCTTCCGTGCTGGCTTCAGGACCGGTCCTGGCTGCTGAGGAAACTGTTGTAGAGACTCCGTCCATGGATGGTAATATCCAAATTGCAGGCC
This sequence comes from Strongylocentrotus droebachiensis, assembly GCA_035222895.1. NCBI lineage: Eukaryota > Metazoa > Echinodermata > Echinoidea > Camarodonta > Strongylocentrotidae > Strongylocentrotus > Strongylocentrotus droebachiensis. The sequence goes on along the minus strand of JAVYIG010007005.1, from coordinate 15,645 downwards.
TGATAATTACCCGATTTAAAGCGGTTTCCTGATTTTTTTAATTTTTTTTTTTCCCGATTTAAATCGATTTCCCAATTATTATTTTTTCTGCCCGATTTTTTCTTTCTTTCTGATTCTTTTAAATATTTCTTTTTTACCCTGATTTTTCCAGATTTTTCTCTATTCTTTTTCGTTTTTGTCCTAGTTTTCCCTATTTTTTCCTAATTTTCTTACTCAAAAGGGGGGGAGGGAATGTTGTTAGATGCCATTTCCCCCCCCCCCCCCCCTGAATCCTCTTCTTCTTTTTTTTACTCAAGGGGGGCATGGTTGAGGGAAAAAAAAATTTGTAGTGCTCACTATCATCCCTGAAATTGTGAATCTGGTTTTGTATTTGGAATGCAAACATGCATGTGTGAACATGTTTTCTGAATTTGTGCATCCTATAACTAAGAGAAGTCACACCTCCGTTTGGACTTTTGATGATTTCATACTGCCTTGAGCAAAAAAAGTACTGGTAATTCTTACATTATGAATGGTATGTGCAGGATCTGAATTACATGTATTAGAATGATACAAGAATATTTCAGAAGAGTTTGCTTTGAAAACGGTTGTATCCTGATATTTTTAACCCAAATATGAAGTAATAAGGATATTTTGCTAGTAATTCAAAGCTAACTTAGACCAATACTCAAGTATATATTCTTATGAATACAAATCAGTTTAAGTCAATGCCATGCCTTTTTTATTATCCATAATTACCAATTTAAGTTTTGTCTTTATTTGCATAAAGCATAGATTTAAATACAGAAAGCTAGGAGACATTAATGAAAGAAAAATCATGCATTGTTATTATTATTATTTATTTGACCAATCAGAAAACATACAGTGAGTATAACAATCAGATAATACATGCAAACAGTTTTAGCAAAGTGGAGAGGAGAGAGAGAAGGATACTATCTGCTGGTCAGACTTCAAATGGATAAGAACAAGTATCAATGAAAGCAAGGAATAAAGGACATGCAATACAATGTTGTTCATTTTTGGACCAGATCTGTGTGAGCCAGGCTGGGTAGTAGGTTATAACTATGGCTGTTACAAGATAGTCAGGGACCTGGTGACTTGGGATGAGGCTCGATCTGATTGCGCGTCAATCCCAGATGGAGACCTGGTCGTCATGGAAACCGAAGAGGAATTCAACTTTCTGCGTGATCTTCTGGTTGAGGGAGATTATTGGATAGGTAGGAATTCTCACAGAAGTACATGTATTTTCTTTGTTTTTTGGGTGAAATTTAATGTTGATACATTTATGTTACTGAACATGTCAATTAAGAGTAATTGTTTGATCACTGAAATAATATGGACAAGGAATTGTATTGATTGTTTATGTTTATATTATTTACTTTCATCTTAATTCCTTCGAATTGAGGATAGGTAGAAATTCACAGAATCACAGTATACTGTTCTTTCAGTTCTTATGTAGTCCTGATATGTTAATACGTTGTGATTGTTATTTAATGTTGCGGTTTTATTTGATTATTTATTTCATTTCTACCGACTAAATTTATGTGATTTTTGGAGTTCCTGCAGTCAAGAATTTTTCATTTTTTGTTTTGGTTGTTGTGGGGGGGGGGGGGGTGTCTTTTAAGTTGTGTGTAATCCTTTAAGTAGAATACCTGATATACACATGATGCATTGGGGATTCAATATTTGGTGAAGCAACAGGGCTAAGAGTGTAATGGAGTGTTTTTAGTTGGGTTTATAGGGTTAGGTGTAGTGATTGGTCCAGCATTCAAGCTAAGACTGTGTTTGGTTTCATATTTTGTCTGCAGAGTATTTGTCACCAGATCATGTGTTGTAGAACCAAAATATTCAATTGTACTCATCACAATAACATAACACTTCTCTTATTTCTTAAACTCACAGGTTTCTATGATAAGGGAACCGAGGGAGATTGGAAGTGGGTGGACTGCACAGCACCAGCTCTCTGGGCCAGGACCAACTGGGCCGTGGGTCAGCCCAACGACCTCACAGGTACCCAGGACTGCGGTCAGATGCTCAACGCTGGGACATGGAACGACTGGGAGTGTGAACGCACGGGCCAGTACATCTGTGAGGTCACACCTAAAGGTGAGATGTCAACGTGTGTTGGTGTTTGAAATGCATATTTATTACAATGATTCAATCAGCTGAATGTTCTTGAACAAGACCTTTGTTCAATTTTCTCTAGGGCATTCATTCACTTGGACATAAATCTCAATCTAATCTTCTTTAATGTGAGATAAAACATTCAACCAGAGCAACTCCAGGCTTCATTCATTATTGAAGAATCCACATTCGAATTCAAAATTATTATTTTTGGTGATCCATATTTAAGAACATTAACTTCCAATTATAAAGGTCAATAAACTTGTGGATAGTTATAGTAATGTCATCATCATCATCACCTGCCCTCTGGTCCCCTCTTGTTTCCTCTGGGGGCCGCAAGTAGTCTCATTACCATTTGTTATTCAATCTTTAGCCATCTCCAAATTTACCAATCATTTTAAAGAACACATATCCAAACAGAACTTTTCAGACAAAATTTTGATATAGAATTACTGTTGAAGAAATTTGTCTGCGTTGCGTCAAGATTCTCTAAATAAAATTGGATTTCCTTTAAAACTCTTTGCCCACAGATTGGGATTTCCGCGATCAGAACCCAACCCGTCTCCGCGGAGAAGCCATCAATCCCAACACCATCGAGCTCCAGTGGAGTCCCTCAGACGCTAACTGTGAGGTCACAGGTTACCGCCTCTACGTCCTGGTGTCACCGGACGACGAGGCATATAGTCTGGACGTGGTCGGAGGAGAGACGGACTCGTACCTGGTCAAGAATCTGATGGCCAATACAGTCTATACCTTTGATATTGCTGCTATCACAACATCCCTCATCCTCCCACCGGTTGGAACACTGGCTCGCATCGATACTCCTGCAAGTAAGTATTTCTTTCCGACGTAGACTACCCCTCCAATCGTACCTTTCATATCGAAGATAGATGATACCAAGGATTTTCTTCTAACTTTATCGCTGAACCACTTGAATGGCGTGGGCGGCATGGTTTGAACAATATTTTTGGACCAAGAATTGCGACGTGAGCATTTTTCTTTTTAATCTGAAACAGGTACCATCATTGTAAAGAAATGTATTCCCCTTTGAAGATATGTTATCCATAATCATGAAATAATGAAAATTTAAGTCTTGGAAGGTAATCTATGACAGTTTTGGTAGCACCAAATGGGTTGAATCAACAATCGTGTACAACTTGCTTGTACACGTAGTGCATTGAAAAAGGAGTCAGATACTGCAGGCACATAACACATAACCCATTCGCAACCCAAACCCCAACCTCTTATATCTTTGACAAAATAACAGCCTGGAGAAAATGTCAGCCCACAATGTCAGCTCATAATGTAACCCAGGATCCAGACATAACTCTTTAGAAACCCAATTGCAACTCCAACCCTAACCCCTATTATTTTTTTACGAAAGTGTACAGCAAATGATGCGGGAGCAAATGTTACATCACCAAGCTACAAAGTAGCTCAAACTTAACCCTTTCCCTGCTTTTCTTTGATACAGGCGGAGAGTGCGGCATCACTGAATTCCTTGAGGAGTCTGGTTCTGTCATCTCGCCCAACTACCCCAACCTCTACTCCAACAACCAGGATTGCGTCTACACCATCATGCTCCCAGACGCCACCAAGGTGGTGGAGATTAGCTTAGAGAACTTGGACCTCGAACAAGGGTTAGTTGAATGGCTTCACCATGATACGCCAATTAACTGGAAAACCCTGATTTGTAGGGATTCATCATACATTCATGTTAATTGGAATGTAGATTCTTGTGGAATTGAAAAATGAGTCTACATGTCTTCTGAATCGGTGATATATTTCTATCTTAAGGCCCGGTCACACATAGGGGACGCATGGGGGAAGCAGGTCCCACGCATTGAAAATTTGCAATTTTGCCAGTGCGTTGTCGTGCGTTAGGTGTGCGTCATCCTTCGTTACTCGTTCGTCGAGTGCGCTTGACCAACGCTATGCATTTGTCGCCATTTGCTGTGTGCGTCGGGATTTTATGTGCATGCTCAAAAGTGTGCGCGGAGCTCGACGCATGAATGTTAACGCCAAAAGGACGCTAGACACGCGCTAGACCAATGTCAGACATACACGGAGCACACGCTCTGTATATGCCCAGCGCGCTAGCAACACGCTTCACATTCGGTATTAGCTCGCTAGCTTCTCCCAAATCCTGACAAAAGTCGGGCGCACCAACTTTTCTGATTTTCAATGCGTGGGCCGTACGTCGTCTATGTGTGACCGGGCCTTTACATGTACATGTATGACTTCTACCACCATGATCGGCCAATTAACTGGAAAGCCCTCATTTGTAGGGATTCATGTTAATTGGAATGTAGATTCTTGTGGAATTAAGAAATGAGTCTACATGTACATGTCCTATGAATGGGTCATATATTTCTATCTTACATTTACATGTATGACATATACCAAAAATAGTTACCGGTAATGATGTGAGAGATCTTTTTAAAGAAATGGGGTCTTTGTAAAAGTTTATCCTGTTGGCCTGAATCTGATCATGTGACATTCAATATTTTATAAACATTATATGATCATAGCTCATCCCCTTCAAATTCCATAGGTATAGACTAAACTCTGATAGCACCAAAAAAAAAAAAATTGTTACAATTTTCTTTTTTACATTTTAGAAATTCATTTGATCTCAATTCACACCAATGAAAAACAAATTACCAAATGAACGATTAGTACTTTAATTCCATCAAATTTTGGATTACATTTCTGAAATCTTTTGACAGGCATGACTTCCTGATCATTGGCTCTGGTGCTGTTGTTGATGAGAACGTTGTTGTGACGTTGACCGGTGATAGCTTCCCTGAGGGAACCCTGGTCACTGAGTCACACCAGGCCTGGATGAGGTTCATGAGTGATGAATCAATGACCGCTACGGGCTTCCAACTCTCCTACGAGTCTACGACAGGTGAGGGCAGCAGAGCTTCATAATAATCATAGCCATCTATACAGAGACTCTGTGTATAAATGGGTCTGGTGATAATAATCTTGTGTTGTAAAGCACATCTCTAAACATGAAAAACCATGCATTTAGTAATGAGTTCTGTGACACATCCAGATTTAATTACCTGTGTGACAGTTTCGGATGTGTACTGGAAAACTGAAGCTAGCTGCCAGTTTTCTGATTGCCATAGGTTGCCCTAGGTTGCCCCAGGTGATCACCTGGGGCCCGTTGCATAAAACTTAGCATTGATGGTAACTTTGCCATCAATGGCAACTACATGTACCATGGTACCAGGGCTCAACAGCCAAACAAAATCAAGGTTTCCATGGTAGTTACCATTGATGGCAAAGTTACCATCAATGGTAAGTTTTGTGCAACCGGCCCCAGGTCTTAGATGACACTGAAACTGTCCCACAGTTAATTAGATTTGGATGTGTCATAAAATCTATCTCTTTATTATCCAAACCATCCTGATGAAATTGTTCAGCAAACCCTATGCATGTATAAAGTGCTTTGGAAATCACAACACAGACTTTAGCTTTAGCAGGTATCAGCATACGGTATCTTATAAGGAATAAATCCTGCCAGGTCACATTTTTATCGTACAAATGAGTTGATGAAATGCCTATGCTCTATCAAAGCTCATTGCACATCAGACACAGATTATAAACCTCAACCTCTTGATCAAGTCAATGAACTTTTATACCAAGGTGTTCTCTCAATCAGCTTTAATTATAATGATGATGAAATGAAAGATGGCCCTCTTGGTGTTCACCTGCAATGTGAGAAGTCACTGGAATTAAAATTTGAAAAATAAATTTTCCTATTTTTCAGATAAACCTGTGAATGTTCACTGAACAAACATTTTAGTTTGGTATGATATGACTGGATTTTTGAAATGTTTGCATTTTGGGTGCATTGGGATTCGTCAGTTGATTTTCATTTAAAACCTTGTTCTAAATGTAGGACTTCATTCTTATGTTCCTACATGTATCTCTAAGATCATTGTAAAATGTTTGTTTTCAAATATTTTCCTTTTTGATATCTTTCAGTTGAGAAGGATGGAGAGCTGATAGGCAGTGTGACCATCCTACTGGTAGATCAAACCTCAGAGACGGTAAGTCACACATTTTCTTATCCCTACGTCGAAACCTGATTCACGATTCTTATAAATACCAGGAATACATTCCTTTGATGAAGGATTAAAAATATCCTAGGTACATGTAAGTTCAAGTTGATAATACATGATCTGCTCTTAATTGTATATATAAATTGACTTCCAAAATGATGATGATGATGATCCAAATCACTTGTAATGGCACCATTTATCTGTTTCAAGTATTCAAATGCGCCCACTCCTCCAATAGTCATGGACTATACATTTGCTTGAAAAAAATGGGTTTTGAAGCCTGACTTAAAGGGGATGTAGCATGACGAGACTACGTGTCTTTCCTGTGGCCTGACTCAAGACCAATCTGGTATAATATGACGACGCGACCGCAGTACGCCTACGTATTCACGTACGTGCAACATACGTGGAACCGAAACGTGAGAAGAACTTCGATCTGTTTAGCGAAGGCTAGCGTGCGCTGACCCAGTTATCAAGTCCATTCATTTACGTGCAGTTGTCTAAAAGAAAACGTAGATGGCATCAACCAGTACTTCCCATGCTACAGCCCATTTCAAATCCAGTTATTGACATTCAAAATTTATTTTTGTTTTTCAGCTTACGCCCGAGGACTATGACATGTTTGCTTCAAGTGTTGCAGAGCAGCTCAATGTCTTCTGCATGGCTGCACAAGAAAACTGCCTGGCTGATGTCAATGGGAACCAATTCACGTAAAAAACACTTCTGTTTATCATTGAACCAACTCATGTGAAGAAGCAATTTTGTTTGTCATGTTGTCATTTTGTTTTAAATATAACAGACTATTATTTATTCTTTTCTCTTGAAGTATATGTATACAATTCAAAAAAATAAAAATCAACATTTTGCATTGTTAGTTTATGGAGTTCAGATTCCAGAATTCAGAAAAAAATTAAGTGGTTAGCTAGGCCTACTAGGTTTCTTGAGGAAGAGAAGTTGAATTGTATTAGTAATTGTAATTTTCATTTCATTTCAATTATACATCCTTTAAATGTACATTATCTACATTATATTTCTATCTCACTTGACCATCAGCACTGACAATGTCATCATCACCAGCGTGGTGGAGGTCAGCGAGGGTGTCGAGTTGACCTTCTGGGTCAGTGACCCCAACGACCCCATGGGCAACACCGCCGCTCTGACCAGCGAGCAGCTGGAGGACTTCCTTGTCGAATACGAGGGTCCGATCGAGGAAGGCGGACCTAGCTTTGATTACATCATGAGACCTAAGGGCACGTCGGCCATCAATGAACCGTGGGTCATTGCGGTCATTGCTCTTCTGGGAGTCTGCTTCCTCTTACTATGTATCGTGCTCATCAGAGACTGCACTAAGTCGTAAGTATATACCCTGTACCAACCAACCCCTTGAGAATCTAAACATGAAACAAGAGAGCTAGTCAACATGAATAGAGTATCTATCTATGGGGGTGTATCTCAAATTACAAAAATCAGTGACAAATCTACTGATCAACCAATCAGAAGCAAGGATTTCAGTAGCTTATACAACAACTGACATTTGTCACTGATGAAAAGTTTTGGGAAACACTCCCCTGTTCAAAGCTTGATACATTTACAATCACTATTTATATTAACTTATCAGATAATAGTCTTTCAATTCCAGGATCGGCCATATTGCTCTATTGCAACTCTAACCTGCTGTAGTACATTAGTTTCATATGCATCATCCTGTTTTATTTTCCAATCCATATTTCATTCATATCACTACTTAGTCTAATAATAGCACGTTGCTGGGGAGGGGAGGGGGGGGGGGGGGGTGGCGGTAATGAAGGCTTGAAAAGGAATTAAAACATAGGAATTTTAGCATGATATAATCGCCAAAGTCTATAGATAAGGTGCCTAAAGAAAGGGATAGGGTTAGAGATATTCTAGCCCTTATGGCGACACCAAGTTTACAATAAGTGGCCACAGTGGATTTTATTTTCCAAGAGAGATGAGCTTCTTGAGCACTGAAGGGGGCGGGCGACATAATCCTATCAAACTTCAATGTGGAGAGACCACCAATATGTAGGAATAGATGGCCTTTCTGAACAGGTTTGATGGCATCAGGATACTACCGGTAATCATTGCTTGCCTGCTGGCCTATACAGCTAAGTGGCCATTATGAACAGGTTTTTAGGTGTAATCCGTGTTACATGGGAATGGGAAATAGAATTAATTGAAACTTCTTGAATGCAAATGCCCTTCAAATCATTTATGATGAAATTCATATATAGCAAAGCGTGAAATAGATATTTAACCGTGTGTGCTATGCCTTTAAAAACTGATCTTAAATCTTCCTGCATTTAGGTCAAATTCATACAAGATAGAAACTCTCAAGTGAGTAAAAGATAGATTCATCATCATCGTTGTCTGCTCATGGCTTGGAAAGTTGTTGTCTCTGCTTAAATGTTGTGCCTGCAACAGGAATTCAGGAACTCAGTTTAATATTTATTTCACGCTTTGCTATAGACCTATATAAATTTCATCATGAATGATTTTCAAGGGCAAGTGTCTGGCCGACGCGTAATTTAATTCAGAGAGAATAGAAGGGACGTGTTTGCTTCTCATCGCCGGGCTTCTTGTCTGATTGGTTTTGGATTCTGCTGGGGCGTGCTTGCGCCGGAGGGGGTCTGCAGGTGGAGCCTTGCGGAATTTGTACACGTTTGCAAGTGGGGGCCGCTGCCTTTTTACCTTTAACCTTTAGTAAAGCAGATGTTTGGAGTCATAATAACATGTTATGCAAGCGGTTTTCATTTTCTCTTTCCCTTGCCTACATTCCTGTTTTTATGCCTCCGTTACGAAGTAGCCGGAGGCATTATGTTTTCGGGTTGTCCGTCCGTCCGTCCGTCCGTACGTCCGTACGTCCCGTCCGTACGTCCGTCCGTACGTCCCGTTCTCGTGATCGCGTTATCTGAAGAACCGATTGATGGATTCCTGCCAAACTTTGGTCATGTATGTATCTTGCAGAGCCGATGAACTGATTAGATTTTGGGGTCACGAGGTCAAAGGTCAAAGGTCACAGGGCTCATTATGTATGCAAAAACAGCTCGTGATCGCGTTATCTCAAGAACCGATTGATGGATTCCTGCCAAACTTTGGTCATGTATGTATCTTGCAGAGCCAATGAACTGAATAGATTTTGGGCTCACAAGGTCAAAGGTCAAAGGTCACAGGGCTCATTATGTATGCAAAAACAGCTCGTGATCGCGTTATCTCAAGAACCGATTGATGGATTCCTGCCAAACTTTAGTCATGTATGTATCTTGCAGAGCCGATGAACTGATTAGATTTTGGGGTCACAAGGTCAAAGGTCACAGGGCTCATTATGTATGCAAAAACAGCTCGTGATCGCATTATCATTAGAACTGACAGATGGATTACTATTTAACTCAGGACATCTTGCAGAGCCAATGAACTGAGTGGATTTTTGTAATCACGATATTCTGAGAACCTGTTAATGGATTATAATGAAACTTGAATTTGAAAAATTTCTTCTGTTTTGGTTTGTAAACTTGCTCTATGACGGAGGCATCATTTTCGACTGCGCGCAGTCGAAGTTCCATCTAGTTTCTTGCTCAGCTTCCTTCATTTCTTTTCTCATCGTACTCTGCTATCTCCTCTTACTTTTGTCAGAATGTATTCAACTGTTTGCTTATCTAATTGATGTATTTGTTTTGTGCACAGTTATGTATTCTTATGTTATTCAATGTTATCTCCTGCCAGTGGTGGCCAAATTTCTGTATTTTTTAACATGGACAATAAAATCTAAATCTGATGATAATATCCTGTCCTGGTAGCAATACAAGTTATTGAATTGCTGCTTGTTAGATATGTCCTCGTATAGTTCCACTTACGTTAAACGATCAATGGATGCTGATGTTCTCTCCATGGGTTCAGATAAATTTAGAATAGATATCTTAATTGAATGAGGGAATATTTATGCTGGGTTATACATTTAAATTGCTTTTCATCTCCAGTTTGTCCAATATTGCACATCAGACCAAAAAACAACACTTCACAGCAGCTCAGACTGTATATCTTGACATTGATCAACTAAAATGAAAGAAATTGGAAAACAAGTTTTGGGGGCCTTACCAAAATGTACATGGGCTTTAATAGATGCCAGCAGTAGCCCTCAAATGTAATTTGCCTCCAGTCAGTATGTGTAATGTATTGAAATAAGATTTAATATGCTATGCAATAACTTGTGATACAGAGTATGAAAAGGAAGGATAGCATTAACCAATCGCAAATGGAACCTGATTGGTCCAACTTTTTTTTAAGAAAAAGAAAGACAAAAAAAAAATGTTTTTACTCTGTCATAAAATTGAATACTTATGTGACTTAATTAAATTGCAAACCATGTCTCTTCACCATAGTAAACTGAAATTCATGCAGCTTATTTATTCTGCTTTGTTTCTGTTATATAAACACACCAAGAACATACAGTAGGTTTGCGGTTGCACCATGTGTGTGAGAGAGAGAGAGAGGTTTGAGGAGTCCTGAACAGGACTCTGACTCGGTAATCTTTCTTGGAGGAGTGTAGTCCTGAAAAGGACTGTTTGTTATCTTTCTTGGCATATAGTTCTCAGGAGAACTATAGCGCTTGGAGAGGATGAGTGGCTCGACGTTTCGAACAGGTTGACTATCCGTCGTCAGGAGTGGGGAATAGCTGGCGTGCGTGAGCTTAAGTCACCGGTGTGTGGACGTCAGGGAAAAATAGGTGACCGTATGTCGGCTTGAGTCATCGGGTGGGCATGGATGGTCGGCTGGTAATTCGTCTGACTATCCGTCTGGGCTGGAGTCTCCGGGTTGCGGACTTAGGAGAGTTTCGAGTTGATGAGTGGGGTGTGTTGTCGGCGAGACGCTGTGTGTGTCCCCGACGTAGGCGGCGTTGTAGTCTGTTGTCGTCTGCTGTGCAGTGTAGCTGCGAGGCTGGCGGCTGCTTTGAGGGTTCGGCGGGTGGCGGTGGTTGATGTACGGGTGTCTGTCGGGGTGGTGAGGGCGGTGCTGGAGGCGGTGCTGGAGGCGGTGCTGGAGGCGGTGCTGGAGGAGTGACCGGGTACTTGTTGATGAGAGGTTTCCAGATGTCGTTGATGTATAGTCCTGAGTCTTGGGGCACGGTGTTGTGGCGGTGAATTTTGATGGCTTCTCGGATTCGGCGTGTATGCCAGTGTTTCATTATGGAGATGAGATGACTGTTATCCCATTCGATGGTGTGTTCGTGTTGCTGGGCGTGTTTGACGATGGCGGACTTATCCCAATCGCTGAGTCTGAAGCTGGTTCTGTGCTCCTTGAGTCTTGTTTCCAGATTTCTCCCCGTTTCACCAATGTAGACTTTTCCACATTCGCATGGTATTTTGTAGACTCCAGCTTTCTTGTGGTTTGGATGCTTGTCTTTGTGGGAGTAGAGTATCGAATGGAGTTTGTTGGAGGAACTGTGTCGAACTTGGATGTCTGCTGCTTGAAGGATACGTTGAATCTTGTGAGAGGCTTGACCGATATAGGGAAGAACAGTTTGCTTCGGTGGTGTAGCTGCGGGTTGGTTCTCTTCAGGGGTGGAGTTAGCTACGGGCTTGTTGGCGGGAGTCTTGGATTTGATCTTATGTCTTGGGTATTCGTTGATGCTAGTTAGGGCTGTGGTGACATGCTGGATTTCCTGGTCTAGATGGTCTGCATCGCTGAGTTGATGGGCTCGGCGGATGAGGGCGTTGGGGACTGATTGTAGTACGGATGGATGGTGGAAGGATCTGTAGTGAAGATATCTATCGGTGTGTGTGGGTTTCCTGTAGACTTGATGAGCGGGCTTGCCGGATGGTGATTTGGTAACGAGAACGTCTAGGAAGGGGATGCTGTTGTTTTGCTCGGTCTCCATGGTGAATTTGATGCTCGGGTGATGCTGGTTGATGTGGGCGAGAAAGTGGTCTAAGTCAGGTCTGCTATGTGGCCAGATGACGAATGTGTCGTCGACATATCGGAGCCAGAGAGAAGGGCGTTGTGAGAGAGTCTGGAGTGCCGTTGTTTCGAAGTGCTCCATGAAGATATTGGCTATAACCGGTGAAAGAGGCGATCCCATGGCTGCGCCTTGAAGCTGCTGGTAGTAATTGTCTCGCCATTTGAAGGAAGTTGAGTTGAGACAGAAGTACATGAGGTCATGTATTTCATCCGGTGTCAGGGGGGTTCTGTCGGGGAGAGTGTCGTCAGCTTCGAGGCGTTCTTTGACGATTCGACAGGATTCGGTGACAGGAACATTGGTGAAGAGAGATTCAACATCGAAACTGACCATGATGTCTGTATCGTGTATGGTGGTCTTGGAGAGGATATCGACGAAATGCTTGGAGTTATTGATGTGGTGCTGCGATTGTCCTACGAGTGGTTGGAGAATCTTGGTCAGGTGTTTGGCTGTGTCATAGCAAGGCGATCCTCGGGTTGAAATGATGGGGCGAAGTGGAATGGTAGGTTTATGTATCTTCGGCTGGCCAAACAGGATGGGGCAGGTAGCTGAAGATGAGCGAAGTTTGAAGTAGAGTGGCTTGGATATGACTTCTGTTCTGTGAAGAGAGAGGAGTCGCTGGTCGAGTTTCCTTTCCGTTGCTAGTGTGGGATCTTTCTTTAGTTGTTTGTAAGTCGGAGTCTCGAGGAGCGCACCGATCTTATTGTTGTAGTCCCCTTTGTTCAGAACTACTGTAGCGTTGCCCTTGTCTGCCTGTAGAATGTGTATTGACTGGTTGCTGCATAGATCTTTGATAGCAGCTCGTTCTGGTTTGCTAATGTTGGGTTGTGGTGGCTTAGCTGTGGATAGGGCTTGGGTGACTTGGAAACGGATTTGGTCCGCTGCGGTTCGGCTCAGGAATCTCAGTTTGGGTTCTACTTGTTGAATGACTTCTGAGAACGGGATCTTCTTGGGTGACACGGCGAAGTTTAGACCTAATGATAGGACTTTGTGTTCGGTTTCCGTGAGTGGATGGTTGCTGAGGTTGATAACGGTGTCCTTGCTGGTCGGTGTAATCTGGTTGGTTGATTTTTGAGGTCCGCACACCGGTGACTTAAGCTCACGCACGCCAGCTATTCCCCACTCCTGACGACGGATAGTCAACCTGTTCGAAACGTCGAGCCACTCATCCTCTCCAAGCGCTATAGTTCTCCTGAGAACTATATGCCAAGAAAGATAACAAACAGTCCTTTTCAGGACTACACTCCTCCAAGAAAGATTACCGAGTCAGAGTCCTGTTCAGGACTCCTCAAACCTCTCTCTCTCTCTCACACACATGGTGCAACCGCAAACCTACTGTATATCTACATCACCATGCAAGCCGACACTTACAAGCAGCATCTACACCAAGAACAGTTGCCATTCTATTACTCCTGCGAGCAAACCAATGAAATTTTCAGTTGCATCAACAAATTTATTGACCTTTTAAAGCTCTTAGGCAGATAGTTATGGTTTTACAGAGGGGACACCTAACTATATTAACTACACACCCTATGGATTTGATTATGAGTTCAAGGCATCGTTTAACAATGTTAAATCTGATATGCATGGCCCTACGTGTTATCAGTGTCTGTGATATGGTGTAATATTGAAGCCCTAAAAAAATTGCACTTCAAAATGATCATTTAGTGCCTCAAAAAAGTAAAAACCTTTGAGTAACCAGTTTTACCATACTCGTTTTCCCCAATAGACTGTAGTATTATGAAAACCGTTAGGAAAACGCAAAATTTGATTTTGATTTTCAATCATAAATATCTTGATAATCAGACAGGCGATCGGCTTGTAAAAGTCATGGGGTTCCTGACTGACCTAAAGGTTTATAATTATCATTGCAGCATGAGCTACCGATAAATCCAGGATTTTGTTTCAGAATCTGAGACAAAGTTACCCAATCCCTTTAATGTTCTTCTGACTCTCTTATTTTTGTTTCTTGTTTCATGTGATACAGAGATGACAAGATGAAGACCCCCTCTATGGACTCGCTGCAGATGGTGCCAAATGGTAAGTTTGTCAATCGATTGCTTTTCCAACGATTCTATCTTTTCGATGCTTTGTACTCATGTTCTGTTTAGGAACTTTTCATTGCCGTCATACAGGTGTGACTTGTAAGATATGATTGCAATAGTTAAAGAGAAGGTTGAGTTCTGGGAAGAGGTGAAAAAAAAAAGTTATGAGCGTTATCATTGTATCAGATGAAGAATGTTCCCTGAAAAGCGTGGCTCTTCAAGTGCCTTAATATTCTAAATGATGGCATGTAACATCATAAAAATCGGACAGATTTTATGCCACATGTTCGTGTAGCCCCATATACAACTTTCTGTGTACAGTGCTTGTAACTTTACCAAGACTGGGCCAAATTTCTTATCATTTTGATGATTCCAGAACCTTGCAGTACACACCAATCCTTATATGCTAGATGATCCACATTTTCTGATTGATTCCACAATGTTTCTTTCGCAATGCCAGAACTCAACTTTATCTTTAAATGGTTGAATGGTTGAATCACCCATCTCGGAGTACTAATAAGAGTACCTGTATTTTACAAAGATACATGAACTGTTTTGTTGAAACCACTTTAAAATTCCAGAAGCAGAGCTGTCATTTCATCATCAAAAACTACAGAACCCTGACAATTTAAAAGTACCTGTAGCTTTCCCATGTATTGTAGATAATGTCATGTTCAGGTATACTGCCCCCAATTTTATTATCATTACAGTGCCTTATCGTCAGTGATATTATAGCAGTAGAAATAGCAAATTACATGAACCTTTAAAAAAAAAAATGCTTTTTCATATTGCAAAATTCACACCTAAGTAAAGGCCATCTTTAGGAGGCCTGCAAAGTTATCTTTAAGGAAAAAAGAAGAAAAGTATTGCCTTTCTGGACCCCATTTATTGTGATGTTGAACATGTACGCGTGGGTCCTACATCCAATGCCTGTACTAATGCTGAAAGCTTATGTGATTGCTAAGAATTATGTTCAAAGCGTTTCATTAAAACTACACAACCTTATTATTGAAGGCATGTTCAGATATGACGCGGTAAACTGCGGAAATGTAAACAAATGGCAACTGCTCACAACAAAGTTAGTCCACGTATTCACTGAGCTCCATGGTATAAGTTACAGGAATGTGATGCATGTAACATTATACGCCATAAAAAAAACACTGCGGTTCTGCCACGAAATATCTGAACACGGCCTTAGATAACAAAATTCACCTCAACATGCTGTACTGCATACTGCTGATGTTAGATGCTTTAAACTATGAACTATACAAATAATTTTTGTCATGTGTGTGCTACATTTGGAGACCCAGGAAAGGGGGTAGTAACACTTGTTATCCTAATGGTGATGTAGCCCAGTGGTTAGAGCAGAGATCTTGAACTATGAGGTCTTGGGTTCAAAGTCATGTCACTGTATTCATACCCTTGAAAG